>RJWT010041265.1:0-12364 GCA_004365215.1 Cuniculus paca
CTGCTTCAAAAATGCAGGGAAGGATCTTTTATTATCCAGTTTAAGTCAAATGTCCGTCTCTGGACCATACTCTGGGGCCAGAGAGGTGAAACCCTATGATCAGCCAGCACCCCCACAGCACATGATTGAAAAAGGAAAGAGATTTTTCTGAAGGTGGGGGCACAATGACCATAAGAAGAATAGTAGATGGATACTGAAGAATGTTGATAAAAGTGAATTATTTCTTGCCATGAGTTAGACAGTATGTTTTACACCTATCGGTCATTCTGTAAGTAGCAGTTGATGAGGTGGCTTGAGGCCAAATTTTAGGAAGCTTTGAAATTCAGAGTAAGCAATTTAAAAATGTATAGTATGTATTATATACAATAATAATAATGTATTGATGTTGGGGAAACCCATATAGATTTGAAGGAGGGGGTTATGTAATAAAAGTGATGCTTCCAATTTGTTAGGGTTCAGGTTGTCTGCTTTTATCACCAGTTTCCAGTGGATTGAATAATGGGCAAAGTCCCGAGTATTTAAACTCTGATAGGATTTCAAAGTTTACTCATCCAACTTCTCTGTTTCTTTAACCTATGAAGAATCCTCCTTTTCCTGGCCATTAATCCTGAGTCATGAAAAGGAATAATGAGAGTGTTGAACTGAGCAGTATTTGGAAAAACATCACCTGTTAATTCCAGGGCTCACCTACCAGCTCAAGGGAAAGACAAACATTTCCTTCTGGCTGCTAAATGCAGGCTTCAAAGTAAATGTGAAAGCAGTGAAAACATTCTGTTATTTTCTCTCTTAACAAGGCTTGATGAAAGCAATCTCCACAGAGGCTGCCTAATTGGGCGGGGAGCTCATCTCTGAGCCACACTGGCAGACTGCACTAAGAGCCCATTAGTACATTTTGTCTGAAGGTTCCCCTTCTCCAAGGGGAGGGGGAGTTGTTTCACCTGCAGTGCCCCCATTTCACACATTTCCAGGGCCCTCAGGAGACACCCCCCCATCAAGTGGTTACGTTGAGTGAATTCTGAACAACTGGCTCCCTACTTTATCTCACAGCACAAACCCTTCGGTTTTCTAATTATCCTGCAGGGGGATGTACACTGTTTACTTACCACTCCTGAAAATATGCAAAATTTTGCTGCCTGCTGCTAAGCTGTCCTAAGAAACCAATATCAGTAATTGTAGCCCCTCTGGGCCATGAGAGGGAGGCACAGAGGACAAACACTTCCTGTGTACTCTACCACACACACACACACACATATACGCACACATACATGCACGTGCGCACACACACATGAGCACTTCCTGCAGTATTTACAAGAAGGACACTGAAAATTGTGGAGCTAATTGATTGTCTTCAGCAACCAAGTTCTGGATTCAGCCTCAGCCAGGTAATTGATCCCTGTCCTCTGCACAGCAACAAACTCTTCTGCTGCCTTCCTCAGTACTTGAGATATCTCAGGTCCTCCCAAACCTGATTAGCTACCACATCTGTTAACTAGGGCTTGCACTAGGGAAGCTAATAATAATAACAATGCCTAATGTATATAAGACAGTTTTTGTGCCAGATGCTTTACAGATACATCTAATTTTAGGTCCAAAACAACTCTATAATTCCCTTTCTTTAGATCAGAACCTGAGACTTAGAGGGTTTATGTAACTTTATTAATTATTAACATGGCTAATGGGAAGTTTATCTGCTATCTCTCAAATGGAGTGGAAGAAGGCAGTATACATTTTGAACCCCTCTATGACACTGCTTCCTAGATAGGGGAGTTGGTATTCAGGCAATCTCCACCGTTCTTTCAATTGGTTGGTTCAATCTGGTGTTTGTTTGTTTATTTGAGTAGAATATATTTAATGAGAGAAAGAAAGCTTCTGTCTGAGAGAGAGACAGAAGGGGTCCCAAGTGGTTGCCAAAGACTGTCTTTTCTAGGGACTTAAAGAGCAGAGCCACAAGGTGAGGCTAGCTAGTGCAAGGTGGGGAAAAATGGGAACTCACAAGGCAGGCAAGCATGAGGTGGGACAGAACTATGGTCAACCAGTAAGATTAATTGCTCAGGTAAAATTGATTAAATCGGGGACAAATGGGGAAGGGAGTCATGTAGCAAGTGGGCGTGCTTAAAGAGCAGTGACTCTTCCTGTAGAGGGTTGGGATGGTGACTCCTGGCTTTCTCAGGGTGATCCATACCTATTTAGAATATCAAGTCCTTAGGATGTGGGTGTATTTGCTTGATCTTTTGTCTTGAGGCCTGGCCCACAGCAGGAGCTGTCTGTCTCCCCCACAGTTGAAAGGTATCTGGCCTCCTACACTGGCTCCTTTGAGCATCGAGCCTTGTCTGACTTCCTATAATATTTCTATCTAACTCAGTTGCCTGTAACAATCCCCCTTCTGAAGAAGTAACCCAAACTACCATGAAGGAGTAATGGGTGAGAGCCGATCTGGCTTCTTCAGGCTGAAGGGGGTCATAGTTGTTGATTGGCAGTCAGGGATACTCTGCAGAGGTTCTATCTAAAGGCCCTCAATAGACACCAGGCATTTTTATCTTGGGTAGGCATACAGCTTTAAGTCTGAAGGAAACAAAGGCAAAGAAACAATTAAATATGTATGGGCAGACATCCTTGTCTTGTTATGGATTTTAGATTAGAAGCTTTCAGTTTTTGTTCATTTAGTGTGATGTTGGGTATTGGTTTGTCATAGATGGCTTTCATGAGATTGACGTAAAGGCCATCTATTCCAATTTTCTGTAGGGTTTTTATCATGCGAGAGTGCTGGACATTATCAAAAGACTTTTCTGCATCTATTGAGATGATCAAGTGATTTTTGTCTTTGGCTCTGTTGATATGATATATTACATTTATTGATTTGTGTATGCTCAGCCATCTCTGCATTCCTGGGATAAATCCCACTTGGTCATGATGTATAATCTTTCTGATGATTTGCTGCATTCTGTTTGCTAGTATCTTACTGAAGAATTTTGTGTCTATGTTCATTAGGGAGACTGACCTATAGGTCTCTTTTTTGGTTGGGTCTTTCTTTGCTTTTGGTATCAAGGTAATACCTGCTTCTAGGCATGAGTTAGGGAGTATTGTTTCCCTTTCAATTTCATTAAAGAGTTTGAGGAATATTGGTGTTAAATCTTCTCTAAATTTCTTACAGAATTCAGCAGTGAATCCATTAGGACCTAGGCTTTTCTTTGTAGGTAAGTTTTTAATTACATTCTCAATTTCATTGACTGATACTGGGTTACTCAGGATTTTTGTATCTTCTCGATCTAGCTTTAGCAATTCACACATATCTAGGAATCTGTCTATTTCTTCTGTGTTTACCATCCTATGAGGGTAAAGATTTTTGAAGTAGGTATTGATGATCTTCTGAATTTTCACAAAATTTGTAGTGATTTCACCCTTTTCATTTCTCAGGGCATGAATGTGAGTCATTTCTTTCCTTTTTGGATAAGGTTGGCCAAGGATTTATCAATTTTATTTATGTATTTCAAAGAACCAACTCTTAGATTCATTAATTCTTTGTATTGTTTTCTTACTCTCCATTGGATTAATTTCAGCTCTGATCTTCATAATTTCCTCCCTTGTATGGGATTTGGGTTTGTCTTGCTCTTCTTTTGCTAGACACTTGAGGTATAACATTAGGTTATTTATTTGTGCTCATTCTGTTTTCTTGATGTGAGAATTCACTGCTATAAATTTGCCTCTTAGGACTACTTTCATTGCATCCATAAGTTCACATCTGCATTCTCATTTAGTTGTAGATATTGTTTAATTTCTTCCTTTATTCCATCTGTGACCCATTGGTTGTTTAGCAGGGTGTTATTTAATTTCTATGTTTTTATAGGGTTTTCACAGTTTCTTTTGTCATTAATTTTTATTTTCATTACTTATGGTCAGATAATATGCATGGAATAATTTCAATTTCTTTACATTCACTTAAGTATGTTCTGTGGACTAGTATATGGTCTATTTTACAGAATGTCCTATGTGCAGCTGAGAAGAGTACTTATTCTGATGAGTGGAACACTCTGAAAACATCTACTCAATCTTTGTTCACAAGTTTGGTTCATTTCTGATAATTCTTTGCTGAATTTGTCTAGTTGATCTATCTCTTTGTGACAATGGGGTGTTAAGGTCTCCCATTACAATTATTTTATTGCTTTTTTGATTTTTCATGTCTGTTAATAATTGTCTTATATAGTTGGGTGCAAAGATATTTATGATTGTTAAATCCCATATTTGCTGCATAGATATTTATGATTGTTATCTCTTCCTCTTGAAGTTTTCGCCTAAGAAGTATGTCTTTTGATCATTCTTGGTTTGAAGTTCATGTTTTCTGCAAGCAGAATAGCTACCCCTGCTTTTTTCTGGGTTCCAGTTGCATGGAAGATTGTTTTCCATTCTTTGATTTTCAGTCTGTAAATTTCTTTTTTAGTTAAATGTGTTTATTGTATACAGCATATTGTTGGATCTTATTTCTTGATCCATTCTGCCAGTCTATTTCTTTTGATTGAATTGAGTCCATTTACACTGATGATTATAACTGATATGTATTGACTTATCTTTGTCATGGTATTTTCCCACCGTTGGTTCCCTGCTTTTCCTCTCTGTTTAACTGCTTGCTTTGACTGGTGATGTCTTTCTGTTGTTATCCCTCAACATTTCACCAAGTGGCTTTCCAAAATCTGTGTACTTGGATTTATTTCTAAGTCTCCAAGAATTAAAATGCTCTTGGGTACCATAGTTGCATTTCCACCAGGCTATATATTGCTTTATACAGAAGTGATTGAACAATGTGAACATATCTACCAAACCATAGTAGACAATTTGGAGGCATGGAACAAGGAGACAGGACACCTTCAGTGCATTACATCTATGCCCTTGTGTCCATATTGAAACCTGGATTCTAGGCAGTAGGAATGTAGGGATGTAAAACTTATAAAGACTGAAAATCAGGTCACCTGGATCTCCTATTCAGGAACCTTGCATACTGGACCCCAGTTCTTTCTCTACAGAATATGGTTCTTGGGGTTTGTATACACCAGTGTTCCACTAAGGAAACAGACTCAGAAAGAAGTAGATGTTAACAATTCATTGCAAGGCACCAGTTTATGTAATTGCAAAGCCTGGCTAGGCAAGTTTGAAATCTTTAGGATAAGTCATCAAGAAGGGCAGGCTGTAATTCTTGGACACAAGCCAAAACCACAGTCATGGTGGAATTTACTGTTCTTCTATTTCAGTCCTGCTGTTAAAGTCTTTTAACTGATTGAATCATGCCCACTCATGTTATACATGATAATCTCTTTTCTTAAAGTCAACTGATTATTCATATTAATCATATCTACAAAATGGTTTCACACCAACAACTAGGTCAGTGTTTGATTGAATAACTCAGGACTCTTGCTTACCCCAGCTGACACATAAAACTGATCATTTAGGACTTCATGATGTCTCAGTTTCCTTTTTAGCTTTTGAACTGTAATTTTCATATTGACTACCATGAGCAACAATGTGTTGTTTTACAAGTTGGCATAGTACAGAGACATCAAAAGAAGTATCACTTAGCCAAGGTTACTAGAGCACTAGGACACTAGCTTAAGAGACAGGATGCAAAGATGCAGGTCTGGTAACAGCCAGGCCTCCTTTATTGCCAATTTATTGATAAACAGCTACTTTTTCCCCAAAATCCTGCTGGCAATTTATTCCTTCACTGTAATAAAATGAAGACAAGGACTTTTAAGGAGCCAATTACAGTGATACATCGGTTGTCAAGCTCAATTCATTTCAAATTTGTGTTCAAACACCAAAAAGTTCAAGAACTGAACATATTTTTTCCATAAGAAACAATGGAAAACCAAATAATTGATTCTGAGGCCCCAAAATTACACTTATAAATTCATTTTTCTAGGACTTTAACAAATTTCACAATGATTTCTTTCTTTAACTCTAGGGTGATTCTCACAGTTTTCCTCTCAGCTTTACTGCTGGTAAAACTAACTTTCTTTGGAGGCATGATTATGATATTTTATACAAATAAAGTGCAAAAAATGCACACTGACAATGTTTTAATGCACTTACACAAGCACTACATGTTGTCTGGATAAGAGCAGCACTTAGACTGCAGCATCACCTCTTTATGTCCTTCGGTTCACCACAAGACATAATGTGTGACTCATTCTTGGACCGTACAGGTTTCCTCAAATTAGATTTTTGGTTCAACTACTGAGCAAAGTTACACACACGGAGTAGATTTTTTTAACCAACTTTTCTGTTCAAGTGATGAAAAGTTCAAACTTGGAGCTATTCCACACCTGAGATAGAGCTGTTAATCGCTGGATTTTTCTTTAAATGGAGGAAAAACTGTAACATTAGTACAGGACCACTGTGAATTCTAACATTTACCCAGAAATTAGCATCACAGAATTTGTAAGCAAGAAAGAATTTTAGAGCTAATCTTGTCTAACACACTCACATATCACAGATGAAGAGGCTTGAAAACCACAGAGATATGTGCATGGCTACTTCGAGAAGCTCCTCACATCACAACCAGGATAAAAGAAGTATTGTGATTCCCAGGCCAGACTTCTTTAGACCACATCTGCCTCCAGCAAGCAAAGGAAACATTTACAGACCTAAAATGCAAGACTTCTACCTCCTCAGCAAAGCCTGCAGGCAAGCTTTTTACTGCTGGCATTTACTCTGACAGGTATCAGTAACTACAAAAGGGTACACTGTTAACACAAGATGACAAATTCTAAAATTGGCTTGTTTGCACAAGTGTCACTTTTTAAGGGGTGAATGACCTTTCTCTGATTCTCTAAAAAACCTCTGGGTGTTCGCCAGTCAACATCCCCGCACTTCCTCCCACAATCACTTGCTATGAAAATGTCATTATTTTATTTTGAAGAGGTTGGAGTGGTTGCACTTCTTTTGTAATCATTGTTTTTTGGAAGGACGAAAAAAAATTTTTTTAAAGCCAAGAGAAGGAAAGCTTCATGGATCAGTTAAGTCCCAACATGCACCAGAAGAATGAAAAGTAGAAAATGCAGTGTCAAACCCTGTGTGAAAGATGGAATTTCCCTTCCTTGTGTAGGAAGATCTTCTGTGGTTCTGTTTTGATTCAGAGCTGAGAGCAATGTTTTGCGCATTCCCTAGTATTTCTGTACCCTACCGCTCTTGATCCAAGAAACCACCAATCTGATTGACAGAAACACTGCCCCAACACCCAGCTCCAAATCCTCTCCCCCAAACCCTGACTGTTAGGAATCTTTACTAGCAAGAAACAAAACATGGCAGAAAGATTAAGCAAACAAGGAGATAACTCGTGAGCTTAAATTTCAAAAATCCTAAATAAAGTGACTACATATTATCTCTGTGACAGTCTTGCCCTAAGGACACTAGAATCAGTAAATTCAAAGTATTTTCTTTTTCCCCAGGATAAGACCCAGAAAGAAACTAGCTGTGGTGGCCCATGCTTGTAATCCCAGATTTTGGGAGACTGAGGCAGAAGAATTGCTGGGAATTTGAGGCCAGCCTGAGTTACATAGTGACTTCAAGGCCAACCTGAACTACATAGGAAGACTCTTTCTCAAAAAAAAAAAAAATAATAATAATAATAAAATGAATAAATTTAAAAAGAAAAAAAGGGGGAATAGAGAGAATCACAGAGATGCTCCAGTTGTTTCTCCTAACACCAGAAATTCAGTATTTATTATCACTGACCTATTTAACAGGGTTAAAAACAAAGTAATCACTTTGCCAAGGATGAAGTAAGATTGGTTGATTTTGTTTATTGCTGAATGCTTGTATGAAATATTTCATTTAAATTTTAACCTAGCCTATCTTCTAGGCAATAAGCCAATTACCTGGAAGGGGATATGCTGTGTGAATGCAGGCTTGGAGGCAGGGTACTAGTAATATTTCCCTACATAGGAAACTTTTATCCTCCTGGGCTGTGGTATCTCCCAGCAGAACTATCTTCTCAGAGAGGAGGTCATATATGACAGTAGCTAAAAGCATGATATCCAGTAGCCACAGCCATCCTATCTAAATTTGTGTCCCAACTCCCTATCCGTACCAGGTATGTGACTTGTGTAAATTACTTAACCTTGGCCTCCTTAATTTTGTATATGTGAAATGGGAATAATAAGGAAGCCCTGTGAAATCTAAACAATGTAATAAATGCAAAACACATAATAAGCACTCAATAAACATTGACTTTTACCTGGGTCAGAGTTTCCTCACCTTCTTCCTACCATAACATGCATTTCAGAAAAGAAGAGTCACTGTTTACATAGAGAATTAGGAAAGACTAGGCTCCTTGTAGACACAGAGGGAGCCTTCCACCCTGTAACACCTGCCATCCACTCATCACTGTCAGCTGAAAAACCCTCATCTCCAGTCTGGGTTGTTACATCATTTTACAGACGTTTCTTTTAGAACTAAGCCTCCAGTTTTCAGCCAGCACTATTCTGTGTCTCTCCTTTTTAAGCAGTTACAAACCATTATCTTTTTGACTAATGCAAATAGAATTCTTCTTTAGAATATTTACCCACATTTCCATTTACTCACATATCCATTTTCAGACATGGATTTGTCACCAGGTCTCATGGTTAGAAATAAAAAAACAAGGGACAATTCTGAATTTGAGGACCGCCATCACACAAATCACTTCTGACCATTTCAAATATGAACTTCTCTCCAGCCTGAGGGAGAGGCTGAGCCCAGGAAAAAGGCCCAAGGACCAAGCAAATCCACCAGGCCTCCTCTGTACCAAGCCACTGAGCTATCTCTCTTCTGACTAGCTCTCTTTGCTCCTCAGTCACTCAAAATACATGGCTGTCCTTTCAGCCTCAAGGTCATGTGATAAAGGTGCAATTTTCTCTTGATTCCAAATTCAGATTTCTTAAGAGAGAAACTGATTGAACCAGTTGGGCTCCATTAGCCTCTCTTATGTAATCAGCAAAACCATGGCACGAGGAGAGCCCAGTACAGGAAACCAAGAAACATTTGTAGGACACAGTACAAACATTTGGGAGAAGAGGAAGACATAGATGGACCAACAAGCTGAGTTTATTACATTGATTCTCTGATCATCAGGCCCAAAATTCCCACTACAAGTCACTCTTCTAATTAATACTCTAAAGACTCTCATTAAAATACATAGATTTGGGCCGAGGATATAGCTCAGCAGCACAGTGCCTGCCTGGCAAGCACGTAGTTGTTGAGTTCAATTCCCGGTACCAAATAAAATAAAATAAAATACACAAGATAAGATACTTTCAGTCATTAACATCTACAAGTGAATGTGTCTTTCTAACATGGAGCAGACATGTTTTGACAGAGATAGGAGGCATGGATACCTGTGGGGTAAAAGGTTTATGTGTAGGGAGCAGTTCTCCAGTGCAAAAAGTATTACTGGAGAAGGAAAGTGCTTTCCATACATGTAGAGAAGCTGGTAGGTAGAAAATAAAACCAAGAAGAAGGGAGATGGCAGAGACTCAAAACAAACCGAACAATTTTGTGCATAGCCCACGCTGTTCAAAGGCCACCCCTTAAAAAGCTGTTTTAAAACCAGCATTAACCAGTGACCCCAGGTCTCTCCCAGAAAATGGGATAAAATGAAAAATCAGAGTTCGGTAGAGGGTAAAATTGTTCTGCCCCGCATGAAGCAGAATTTAGCTATGGAGCTATAATTTTCAAATGAAGAACTAGAACACACAGTTAGACAAAGAATTTTTTTTTGGCATTTCAGAATGAATGAGGCAGTCTAAAGGATATACTTTGGATATGCAAATATAGGTAGTTACTAGATGCTTCAGGGGTGTATGCGAGAAAAAATAAATTGAATACATAGAAGATAGCATCAATTCAAGAGCTGGAAAGGAAATATTGAACCTGCTTTCAATTTTAAGCAACAGTATTACAAACAGCAACACAATAAGCCAGAGAAAGTTTTCCAAAGACTGCCAAAGTTTATGGTTCTGTGGAACTGTAATTCACCTCAAACTGTAAGTCAACAAGCTGATATTAATTAAAAGGTCAAAGAGTGCTTTTCAGCAGTACTTTTTCTTTTCACTACAATTAGACAATATTAATTTGACTTATAATTGTTTGAATGAATTGCTTTCAAGTTTGCCTCAGTTTCTAACATCTCTCAATCTAGTATCAAATAAGAGACAATTTACTCCTTTAAAAAAACAACTAAATAAAATTTTAAAATAGAAACTTATTTCAACCACCATGTTGAAAAACCCTCACTTAATCTTTGCTCAGAACTCATAATATTCACTGTATCCATTGAGATTTGAAGGCAAATAACAGAAAACAAACTTCCACCAAATTAATAGTTGAGTCAGGAATGTAATAATTGGGCACTGAGCTTTCTTCAGTAGCCTTCAGTAGGCTTCAAAGTTGTACAGCATGATTCATTGCCATGTCTTGTATATCTGTCTTTCTGCAAATATGTTTGCCTACTACAGGTGGAAGACAGCTGTGCTACAACTTTTGTGCTTACATTCAAAAGATCTGCCCTTATCAAACTAAAATATCTTAATCTTACTTCCAAATTTCTAGAAGGAACCTGATTAACCCAACTGGGATCAACTCTGGCTCAGTCACATGTGGCCATACCTAATTTTGCCTACCTCTTTAAAAATACTATCTCCTGCTCGTATTTTGGGTTGTTACCTCCTCTGATCTTTTTCCATCTGTCTAACCACACTGTTTTATATATTCCAAAAACACCACAAAAATTTCTGCTCTCCTGAAATCACTTTTTTGTTCTCCATTGCTCTTGTGGAAATATTTTTATATCATTTCAAAAAAACTAACTTAGAAGGACATGGATGGAGTAACCTGCCTGAAATCTTGACACAATCACCCTAATTTTCCCAGCTACTTGTTTTTTTTCTTGTTAACCTTTCCTTTAGTCTGCGGGTACATCAATGTAAAATTTCAATTATGTCATTTCCCAGATCAAAAGTCTTCAAAGATTCTAATATTTGTAAAATTCCTTCACCTGTACAGATTCCTTCTACTGTTATTTAACATTGACTCAAATAACTTTCCAGAACACTCTGCCCCTTTGCCTTCTTGAACCTAACTCCCTACTTCAAAGTGCCCATTTGCCACTCTTCACCCAAATAGTCACTATATCCAAGCTTTTCTTTTTCTATAATACTGTGTACCTCTTTTACTGATTATGCCAGTTCCAACTTCAACAACTATAATCCTACTGACACTATAAGGCTTAGAACAAAGTTGACTTTCTCTGGAAGCCATTCAGCTCACTACTCATTCTGGTCACTATTTTGTCTCTTCTCTGAAAAACCCTTGTAACTCTAGACAAATCTTTCTTTTGACATTTATCTCCTCACTATCTGTTATTTCACTGTTGTTTAATACATTATCTACCAAAGCAAACAACAGAAAGATTCTTACTCATTTTTACAAGCCCCATAACACTCATGCACTATCTTGTATGTAGCATTTACTCAAAAAGAATTTTTAAAAGGTGAACAAGGGAAATTAAGTCTTTATGTGCAGTTTATTCCTTTCTTCCTTAAATTTCTTCATTATTTCTATCATATTGTGCTTTTTAAATAACTTTATTGCATATACATACTACCCTGTGATTCACTACATTTGTTTTGCATATTTGACATCCTTATTATAGCTTTGATAAAGCCTAGGACCTGGTGTTTTACTTTTAGAGTAATTTTCTTCCCAATGAAACACAATCTAGTAACCTAAAACAATTTGAATTCAAACTCTTTGATTGCATTTCTCATAAGGCACAAAGGAAATCCAAACACATAGCCCACATAGCACTATATATGAAAATGCTTCCTTTTTTTATTGAATTTCCATAAACTTTGTAGCAACTCCAGAGCACCTCTCTCTATAATCTCCATACTCACCCCAAACTGTCTCACTGCTCAGTTCAACCATGTTAACTGAAATAAGTAAGACAAACTTAAATATCGCTCAGTTTCTCTTATATGAAGAAAGAATTAAGACATGTTACATACATGTACTAACTTTCTTGAGAAATATGATCATTATGTACTGCAAAAATGTACCAATAAAAATAAAAATTTTAAAAATCAAGGTTTTGTTTCCCTTTCCAGCCCTAATAAGGGCCAGAGGTAGGGTAAGTGAATTCTAGCCCTTTAGACTTTTTGTTCTGTATGAGCAGATCTTTTTAATGTAAGCACATTCCACTCATCATAAGAGAAGCCTTTTTGACAGAGCAGAAATGTCCTCCAGCAAGCAAAAATACTGTACTTCAGGAGGTGTCAGGAGAATAAATTGACAATTACAACTTTTTCTTAGCCAAAGTAGCATGAAATTTTATAACAGC
>RJWT010041266.1:0-12359 GCA_004365215.1 Cuniculus paca
GAGACTTTCTGTTGGTTTTGTCAAGAAAAAAATGGTGATGTACAACCCTAAAGCCCCTAGAACCTAACACCTACAGAGAGAAGCCTAGGAGTGGCAATCACTCAGAGTAAAGAAATGCCGAGCACAAGAGAGATGAAGATTGAAAATATCAGAACATCATTTTTCTCATATATGAGTCAATGAAGTCTTTTAAAGTATAAGACCACTAGTTTATAGTCTATGAATTGCTTCTAATTCCATACTTCTGCATTCTTCACCAACTTGGTTGCTATTATGAACACTCTTCATTAAGTTAATATTCATGAAGGATGTATCTAATTAATACCTACATTATTAACATGGTGAATTATAGGTGAATAGAAACCAGACAATTTAATGGGGGATAAAATTGGTTAAAGTTGAAAATAATCTTTGTAGACCTTCATGGCCATACAAAAAAATTTAAGCTTTAAACGGCACCAAAAAAGTCATTAAATTTTTTTTTAAATAAAGTGACATAAAGCAACCTCTTTTTTTTGCTTAAAGTAAAAGTCTTTACAATAAAATCAAACAAAACAAAACAGAAGTTGATTACATGGACAGCTATTTCAAAGATAACAATATATAATGGTAGTCATTGTGGATTTCCTATTATCTTGTTTTGAAGCCCTGTATTGCTTTCATTGTTTTGTTTTGATTGATTTTATTCCATTTTGTTTTACTTGATTGTATTTTTTCTGAAGGTATAGGCAACTACTTTGAAGATAACAAGAGGCCTTATGGTAGCCACTGTTGTTTTACTATTATCTTGTTTGGAAATCCTGTATTGCTTTCATTTTTTTTATTATTGGTTTTATTCTGTTCTATTATATTTGATTTTATTTATGCCTGATGGTATGGGCAGTTATTTTGAAGATAACAAGAAGCATTATGGTAGCTATTATTGATTTCCTTTTGTCTTGTGTTGAAGTCATGTACCATGTTCATTGTTTTGTTTTGATTGACTCTATTCTGTTTTATTTCATTTGGTTTTATTCTCTTCAAAATAAAAAAAAGTAAAAGTCTTTAGTGATATAGGGAAAACTATCTTTAACAGCAAGATGCTTGAAGGAGGGAGATGAGTTATCAGGTAATGAAAGAGTGGAGCTGAGAGAAGATGAACCTGGTCTGTAGCATTTTATAAAAGAAATAATGGAATTGCTTGTTAAAAGTTGCAGAATTTCACAACTGATTAATCATGTGAATAACCAAATAAAAATGTGTGGCTGTGAGCCAGAATCTTTTACAAAATTTCCCTTTCTCCTCTGTATTATATTATTCCACTCACTGGTACTCTATAAAACCTCTGCCTATTTGTATTTAAGGAAGCTATTGAGCTTATTCTCATACGTTTCTCTGAATTACTTTTCATGGCACCATTGTTAGACTAAATTTAGATTTGCATTATATCTGCACTTTAATTTCTACTTATTTGTATGGGTGAAATGAAAAATGTTCCTTGGTTTTATCAACCTAAATAGTAATTTTATTCTTTCTCTGATATTATAAATAATTTTTTTTCTTAGCAAGTATCACTACAAACCATCCTAAAAGAGTGAGCCTTCGATCATCACTCTATATGATATGCATGAATTTCCTGATCCAGAAATTCAGACAGGGTACACAAGAATGATTGGCTGTGCTGTGAGACACATGGGGGCTCAGCTAGAAGACTGTGTGTAATAACTTGACTGTCCAAGGGACTGGAATCCACTGGGGGCATCTGCAGTTTAGGCAGGGATGACTTGAAGCTTTGGCTGGGATAGCTTGAAGCCTGGGTTCACCTGGGGCCATCAACTCCAGCACATCCCTGTGGACCTTCCAGATGACGTGGGCTTCCAGTGACTTCACGTCTGGGGACTGAGTTGTAGAAGCAGGTAGAAAATGAATACTCCAGGAGATGCAGGCTAAAGCTGCATGGTCAGCCTCAGAAATCACATAACACTTCAGTTTATCCTGTTTCACAAGGAAATCAGAAGGCTTCTCTTGGATTCAAGTTCAGTTGACATGGAAACTAACCGAAAGCAAAGAGTGCCAAGGAACATACATTTAATTTTTAAAAACAACACGCAACACTCATAGACATTCTTTGATGATTTGCAAAGAAATTGTGCGTTTTGAATGTAGTAGGCAAAATTCATCAGATTAATGATGCTAAAGTAAAACCTATTATTAAAGACATAATTTTAAGCATTTTATTTCAGCAAATTCTTATTTTTACTCACTTTTATTATTAATGTTCAGTTACAAATGTTAACTCGAGCTTCATGTGAATTTATTCAACAAATATGTACACCACATTGCATACATGCCAAGTACTCCTTTACAGCAAACATCCCCAGGTGACAACCATGGGCCAAAACTGGCTTGCTGTCAGATTTAGACTGTGAGCTAAGAATGGTTTCTACATTTGTAAGTGGTTCAAAAAAATCAAAAGATGAATAATATCCATAACTATTGATAATTATGAGAAATTTCAATTTTAGTGTCCACTGACGTTTACTGAAATGCAGGCATTTATTTACTCATTCACAGATTGTTCATGACTGTTTTTGCACTTCAGTGACAATCTGTAGCATTTGCAGTAGCCACTGTACAAAAGGTAAAATGCTTACCTGGTGGAGCCATCACAAAAACATTCACCAACACTTGGTCTAATTGATAAAACAATTGTAAATCCTTGTGTTTTAGGGCTCATATTTTGGTGAGGAAATATAGAAGTGAAATATATAGTATAGCTAAGTAGGAAGTCAGGAAAGAATGATTTGGCCACCAAGTATAATCCAGTATAATTTCTTATTAATTTGATTGCATCTTTAAAGAGTGTAATTCTGAATAAGATTACATTCACAGGTGCTGATGGTTAGGATTTGAACACATATAATAATGGAGGATACAGTTTAATCAGCAATACCAAGAAATAGGTGTGTTCAAAACTTGCAGTTACTCTTCTTACATTCTTTATAGTTTCACTTTGACTCTAATATGTAGGATCTCACTGCTCTAAAAGTTAGAACAGGAACAATGGAAAAAAAACCCAGAAAATGGTGAGAAGGCCAACAAAAAACAGCAGAAAATCTTAGAAAGAATAGGATACACAAGTGAGGAATAGAAAACAGAAACATGCAAGCAAACAATCCCCTGAGGTAACCTCTCCTGCTTCAAAGACAGACGTCATAGTTGTCTTCAATACTCTCCCTTCCCTGGAGCCCTACCCTTGCTGTGGCTCTGAGAGGACTGCATGTTTCCTGCCTCTTGGCTTTGAGCTGCATCACCTGACTTGCTTCAGCCAATGAGGATGAAGAGACAGTGCGGCAATTACACAACACACAAATCCTTGTCTGTTTCTCTCTCTCTTGAGCTTTGTCATTGCCTGGAGAAGAGAGCAGTGGCAACTTCTCAATAAACCTGCTGTGAGGCAGTGCAGCACCCTCATCCCATGGGCTGAGGCCGACTTGCTCACTTGGTGAAGAGTCTTCAGGAATATCTGATGGAATTAATGAATCTTGTTCTAAAACACTGAGGTTTGAGGTGGCTTTCCGTACAGTATCACCATTGCGAAAATCAACAGAGTAGCCACAGAATGAAGCTCAGAAATATTTGCCTCAGCTGTCTGCAAGCTTGCTATCTTATCTGAAGGACTAAAACCAGACAACCCAGCACTTACATAAGAATGTGGCAATATGGAATTCAAGGGTTATACTTCACACACAGGCAGGAGAAGGTCAGGATTAAGGAACGACATTCTGTGAAAGAAGGAAAATTCGTAGGGCATGAAAAAAGTTGAAAAAAGTCAAGTTTTTCAAAAGATATCTGTTTTGCTATGCTCTGTTTGAGGCAACAAATTCTTATATTGTGGGTATAAGTAGGAATTTGTTTCTCATTGTTCTGAAGGTTAGGAAGGTCAAGGTTCCTACAGAGCGGAGTTCCTAGGAAGGGTTTTCCCTGCTTGCCTAGGGCTCTTTGCTTTCCAGTTGTGTCCTCAAGGTGGGGCAGGGGAGGGGAGGGAGAGGACCCTGGCATCTCTTCCATTTTGTAAGAGCACCAGTTCCATTAGACAAATCAACGCCCCACTCTTCTGATCTTATTTAACTTCAGGCTACTCTGAAGATTCTATCCTTTGCAGTCACATGGCTAAGGCTACAAGACAGGAGTTTTGAGAGGTTATAAATTGGTCCATATCAATAGTCGAACTAGGCCTGGTAGTTTTGAACTTTCTCAAGTAAGAGTGTGGAAGAAAAGTAGGTAATAGTAAAAACAACAGTTCTGTACATCTACATGATATTTTATATTTTTATCATTTGAGTTCCACAATGCCTAATGCTTTATACTATGAGAGCAAAAAGATTTATGTTAGCAAAAAGAAATTAACATCAAAGATAGAAGATGGAAAATAGAAAATACTTCTCACCACATGCTTGACATTATTTAATCTTACCTAAAATTTACTGGTATCACACTGTTATCACTTGTTCTGTGTTTCAAGAATCACAGAACTAAAGAAAGAAAATAAAGGTTAATCAATTCTTCTCCCCACTTTTCTAATATGTAAGATCCATATTAGGATCCATCATATGCATGATACCAGTGGATATTACAGAAGTAGGGAAGGGAATGAAAAGACGTGAATAATGAAGAGAAGGGACTAGAAGAAAGAAGAAAAGAGGGAAGCGAAGGTCAAGGAAGGAGGTGACTATTTGCTTTCTCATTATCTTTTGAACTGTGGAAGCATTAAAGTTTGAAAGGACATTTCTTTATACGCTGGTTACCCAAGTGTTTGGTTAATATTTGTTTAATGAATTAAAGAATATTCAAAGAGCTTAACTCATAAATGCTGTCAATTTTCCAACATTATTGATTTTCTCTGAGAAGAGCAGATAAAATTCCTATATTTCTGGGAAAAATACTATACACATGCCTTCTCATTTTTATTTCCATTTTGTGCACATTTGCATCTTTGTTTCCCTGGCACCAAATAGTGCTTAGAAATTTCAGTTTTGAAGTGCTGTGTGTCCAGTCCTAGGCTGTGCTCTAGAGCAGGAAATGGGTCTTTAGGAGAAGTCTTAGTGGGATTGCCTGTTTGCTCCTTGTGTCTTTGTGCTATTTTGATGTTCTACTGGCAACCAACTCAGCAACATGCTTTCTTGTCTTTCTCCCTTGTATGACTGCACCATTGTGAATATATAAAAGTTTCCCATACCACTGTATGCCAAGGTGTTTGTGTAGGTGAGGAAGGTACATTGTTTTGACCGAGTAATATAAATGATCTAAAATGGATAAACAAGTAAAGAGTTTCACTTTTTTTCTTGTAAGATATTGTCAGGAAATAGGCTACCCTTGTTTCCATTTTTCTTTCCATTCAGCCATTTTAGCATATGACTTTCTTGTTGCTTCATGGTTTTAAAATGGCTGCCTAAACTCTGGTGTTACTTCCACAATACTGCCAGAAGAATTGGAAGAGGCAAAGGCAAAACAGGTAAACCATCCAAATCTCACCACTTTTCAATAGCTTTCTCAGAATCTTCAACATGTGACTTTCATTTTCTTTTTTTCTCTCTCTCCCCCAGAACTGTGCTTGTGATTATCCTTCAATGCAAGTGATACTGGAAAATGTAAGAAGTTTTTTTCCTGTTTAGTTTTTGCATTGTACGTTTTTCCCCCACTTAGACATATGATGTGAATTGTTCTTAGAATGTAAATATTATATATGATATGATAAAATCAGTGTGTCCAAGGGGAGAAATGAGAATGGCTGGGAAGGAATAAATTATTATGCTCACAGACCCAGGAAGGGTCTCAGTGTGTCATGCAGGCTCACAGGGAAGCACTAGTGTGGTCAGGAGGCAGAAGACAGGGACCAGGGGAAGTCAAGGCCAGAGCCTCTGTGAAGGTTTCCACAGGAAGGAAAGGTAGCCACAGAAAGCATGGTGCCAGTGGGCTTCCAGACGTAAGTGGTCTCTAATTGCCTGGTAGCTGGCTCTGGGTTGATTTAGGGCAGGAGAAATATTAAATCTCCATGCAAGAGTTAAAAAAGGAAGCACCTAGGGTTGTAGCCTCAGGATTAGTTGGTTTGTCTATAAAAAAAAAGTGCTCATTGCTACAGCCCTGCTGTGTGTAAGAATTGGCTAGCCATGAAAGGAATAGTTTCTCTTCAGCCAGCAAGCTTTTATGATGGCAAAACATCACAGAATATAGAAAAAAATTAAGATTAATACACTGCTGTGGCAAATTGCTTGTAAAAATGACAATAATTATCCCTCTCTGCTTTCCCACTTTCCTAGTAACATGATTCTGGACCTCTCTCACTATGAGCTGGTATCTCCCTAGGGCTGGTCTTATACCTGGCTTTGGTTAGTAGGATTCACTGGAAGTGACTTGTTCCAATTCCTAATCTAGGTCTCTATTTCAGTCCATTTTCTGCTCCTATAACAGAATATTTCACACTGTGTCATTTCTGAAGAATAAAAAAATTTTTTTTGGATACTTGGTCCTGGAAGCTGAGAGATCCAAGAAAATGGCATTGGTATCTGATAGAGGATCATGCTGCATCATAAGAAGATAAAAGGTATCATGTAGTAAAAGAATGTGGTTATAACTATAACCCTCTCATGCCTGTGAGAATGACATTAACCCATGCATGAGGCTGGCCCTAATTGCCAAATTATCTCCCACTAGGCTGCACCTCTTAATATGGTTACAATGGCAGTGAGTCCTGGAGGGGACAAACAGTGAGACCATAGCAGCTTCCAAGGGACTTGCATGCTTTGCCTTACAGTGGGAAATGCACTGATCCATGACCTACACAAACCAGGGCTGTCCTGCTGGATGGTGAGAGATGCAGGCCCTATCACCACTGTCATCAAGTCAGTAGGCAGCCTCCCCCCAGGAACAGAATTGCCCAGATGAAAACATACTGGGTATCTCAGATACATGACTGGGATTATCAGGGACCATGAGAACCATGCAAGTACAACACACCATGTCTGTCACCAGTGGAAGTATGAATGGCTGTTGTTTTAAGCTATTAAGTTTTAGGGTGGATTATGCTCCATCAAAAGTCAACTGATAAGAGTTGTTTTATGTTAGTAAGGTACAAGGTACAAAAGGATATTGTTTGGGCTGCTAGCTGTGTCTGTCATGGAATTTACTAATAATTTTTAACTCCTATCCTGGGAACTCAATAGAACTGACATGCTTTAACCTTATTATTTAATTTTAATGAATATAAAAATTATTTGACTATTATTTTAAAACAAATCAGGGAGATTCACAATGTGTATTGATGGGCGTATGGCCAGCAGATTATCGTGTGGGTGCCTGCACTCCCTCCACTTGTCATTCAAGGGGACCCCAGAAGCCCTCATGGTAGAATGGGCCATTATGAAGCCCATGAGCTCATTGCTTAGTTTAGACCTGGATAGGACTGAATGGTCAGATAGCAGGATGAAGACACATGCTGATTTGGAAAATTAATGAGATCCGTGAAAGTCCTTTGAAGATCATCTTCCTCAGGCACACGGGTGCAGTCACATTATCTACATTTTAGACAGTGAGGCACTTTCTACGGCATTCCAAGGGCCAGGGCCAAGAGGAAGAATAGAGCAGTGACAAGCATATTCAACTTGGCATATCAGTTATTGAAAGGAAGACCAATGACATTTATGTCGTGGAACTTGAAAGAAATACTTCTAATCATGAATCAGAAACCTTCTGTTCTAAACTTGTTTTGCATATTTGTAAGCCACATTTTGAAACATAATAGGAACATTATAAAAATAAAACTTTTTAATGCAAAATGTATGAATTCCAAACATGAGGTCATAAAAGTTAGTATTCTGTGACATTTGCACTGAATGCTGTAATATGAGATTGTATTTAAACTATAGTTTTACATGTTTTAATTACTAAAACTAACTTTCATGTATTTTTGATAATTCAAGTGAGTCAGTGTTTTACATTAAATGAAGAAATTTTAAAATGTAATTTTATGTATAATTATTAAATATTTTAAAGAAACAGATATACTGAATGTATATATACCTATATTTAGCCTATATATGTAATGTATATATGTGTTGTAATTTCTTCTCTACTCTGATTTTGAGGTCTCTCTGAAGAGTGACTATAAATTCTAGCCTTGCCCTTATGAAAATATGAAGGATTTGGTGTAGTTCTTTACAGTGTGCCTTTTGCAAGATACTTCTCCCTCCTGACAGATGCCTAGTATCTAACTATCTCACATATGACTGTTATGGCTTGTGTCTGAATGAGCCTGCACCAAAGCCTCATGTAGCTATAAATGGAGCCTTTCCCGAGTGGCTGTTTCTAAAGTGTGTGTCTCTGGGACTCATTCATGGTGCAATGTTAGAATCAAGGCCACTAGATTAAAGCTATGAGCCCTAGGTAAGCTGCATAAGGTATAAGGGGAAAAAAGAGCTGTGGACAGACATCCCTTACTGTTTTACTACCTTTTGCTTGCCATGGACTGTTTCTACACTGTGATGCCTATTTGCCACACTACCCTGCCTTGGAGCCAGTTGATTATAGACTGAAACCTCTACAAATTGTGGGCCAAATAAACCTTTTGTCCTTTAACTTTGGGTGTCAGGTAACTTATCTCAACAATAAGAAAAGTAACTGAGAATTTGATCCCAGAGAAATGGAGTATTGCTGTGACATTACCTGGCCATGTGGCTCAAAAGCCTTTGGAACAGGCTTATGGGAAGCAAAAGAGTTAGAAAAGGTTCAGAGATGCTGACTGAAAAAGTACAGCTGCAACTCCTTAGGTTGTACTTGATGAGAATTCCTGGTCAGAGCTCAGAAGACCAGAATACTGATAGAAATGCTGCTGGTAAAGACTGAGTTTGGAGGTTTTTGCTAGGAAGGAACTGGATTTGCTGTTCTGTGTTATGCCTTGGTAGAAAGTTTGTCTGCATTTTGCCCCTGTCCAGAGAGTGCCTGAGACTGAGATTAAGGGTGATGGACTACTTAATTTGGCAGGAAACAATTTCAAGATAGTTAAATATTGAGCTGGTGGCATCATTACTGTTGGGGGATTTTAGCCAGATTTATATTGAGAATCAAGAGCAAAGAGTCCAGCCAAATGTTTTAAAACATTTTGAGTTTGGACAGAAAGGAAGCTTCAGTAAAATTGTGGTCTGAAAAGGTGGAACAGAGGAAAACTTGGCTTCTGAAAAAGTCAAGAAAAAGTCAAGTCAAGAGAAAGCAAGAAAAAGTCAAGTATTTCACAAAAATACAGCAGAAGAGATGGTCTGAGAACATCACAAGAACCAGCAGAACTCCAGACTCTGCAGCCTCAAATTTGCAAATGTGAAAGACTTTGCTTTAAGAAGAGAGCCCCAGAGTACTGTGTTCCAGAATGGTAATGACCTAAGGAAGTCATTCCTAGGCATTTGGTTCATAGGCACTGGACCCTTACAGCCAAGAGAGAAGAAAGCCTGGCTACTGCTCCATCTGGTGGCAGACCTTGGCATCATCCACGTGGTACTGGTTTCAGGTGCATGGAGAATGCAAACGCTGTGTGGTCAGGAAGGCTTCCATCCAGATTTCAGAAGAAGACAAGGGAAGCCAGGCAGTGTGCCCCTGGGAGGACAGTGTGTGAAGTTGAGTGTGAAGCTGAAGGTGCAGTGGAGACTCCAGAAGTTTGAAGAAGCCAGAAACTTGGATAGTCTGAGGAAAACTACCAGGAGGGAGCAAAGCCAAACCCGAGAAAAGCCGTGGAGCTACAACCACGGGCAGTGCCACAGGTGCAGATTCACCTGAGCCCTTTGAAGTTAACAACTTGTTCCAGATTGCCAGGGATGCTGGAAGTTGAACTGTGGGATTTGATGTTTGTCCTGCTGGATTTTGGTCTTGCTTTTTTCCTATTCCTTGCTATCACCCTAAGTATAGCTTTTGGAATGAAAATGTCTATGTTGTAACACTGAACGTTGAAAGTGTTTACTTTCTTTTTTTTTTATAGGGACTTGAAGCTACGAGTTTGTCTTAAATATCAGAGGACACTTTGGACTTGGACTTTTCAGCAATATTGAAATTTTAGAATTTTGGCAACTCTTGAAGACTGACTAAGTATCTTTTGAGTAAAAGGAAGTGCATGAGTCTTTGGAGGACCAGGGGCAGAATGTTATGGCTTGTGTCTAGATGTCCACCCAAAGCCTCATCCAGTCATATGTACAACTTTTTCAGAGGTGACTGAATCTAGAGTGTGCAACCCTGGGGTTGATTCAAGGTACAATGCTAGGATCAAGGGAACTGAGATTAAGGGTATGGGTCCTACCCACCCTAAGTAACCTGAATAAGATATAAGAGATAGAAAGAGCTATAGTCATCTTTTGCTTCTTTTGCTACCTTCTCTGCCTACCATGAACTATTTCTCCTCTACTATGCTTGTCTGCCACACCACCTTGACTTGGAGTGAGCTGATTATGGACCAAAACCTCTATAAACTGTGAGGTAAATAAATTTTTCTCAAACAAAACAAAATAATATAAAACCAGATAAAACAAAAGAGTGAAAGCATTGCAGGCCTTCAAATCAGACAACAAGAAACCAACAATGTTTGAGTTTATTGTCTGTAAATGTATGAACAACCATTTCAAAGAAGGCAAGAGACACTAGGGTAGCCATGGTTAATCTCCTGTTGTTATGTTTTGAAGACCTGTATTGCTTGCAGTGTTCTGTTCTGAAATGCTATGTTGTGTTTGACTCTATTCTGTTTTGTGTTGTTTTGCTTTGCTTTGTCTTATTCTCTTTAAATAAAAAAAAATAAATTTTTCTTCCTTTAACTTTGGTGCCAGGTATTTCAGACAATATCTAAGGGTCTCTCTGACAGGAAACTGGTTTCTACTGAGAGATACCCTAGCAACTGTCCTTTTTTGACCTGTGTCTGGTTTATTCTACCAAGCCAGTCACTGTAGCAGAGTCTTGATCAGGAGAGAAGTTGTGTTTGGGTGTGTTGGTCAAGTGAGACACAGAGCAGGCAGGACAACAAATCACAAGAAATAAAAGAAGTAGATGTATCTGTATTTCCCATAGGTCAGAGGTTACCTGGAGATAACAGTTCAGCCACAGAGAGAAGCTTAAAGATGGTCAAAAGTGACTAAGGCTTTGTGTCTGCTTTGGCATGAGGTAGCCATATACACAAATTTATGGTGAGGCTACAGGTAATGAATGTTTTTTTTTTTTTGAGATGGGGTCTTGCTGTGTAGTATAGGCTGGCCTTGAACTTGTACCCCAGGTTGGCCTCAAATTCATGCAATCCTCCTGCCTTAGCCCCCAAAGTGCTGGAATTACAGGCCTGTACCACCACACCCAGCTATGTCAAGACAAGAATTGACTGCAATGTGCATTTATATGTACATATAGTTAAAAGAAAAGACTTCTTAGGCCAATTATATCAAATAGAATTTGTATTAAAGAAAATCACACCAAACCAATCCAAACTAAAAAGTATGCAGTGACCAAATAGCTCCCAGAAGCAGAAGTTATGAGAACTCTATCCCGCAAGGCACTTGGGTAGCATTTATAGAAAAACGGAAATAAGGCACAGAAAACATATTTCTGGGCACCGCTTAATCAATTAATTGGTTACACCTTAATTAATTAATTGGTTATAGGTCTTCTGTAACCAACCAGAGGTTAGTTACTAGGATTAAATACATATTGGTTTGGTGTATTAGACCTAGCAAGAGCCCAGTTCAAACCTATGACTTCTAACAAGTTTTATTTAATTATATACACTCTTTTTCTCTATATATAGTCACATTATAATCAATTTAATTTATATTTACATTTTTTCTAGTGCTGGGGCTTGAACTCAGGCCCTTTACACTGAGCTGTATTCTTGGGCATTTCCAAATTTTGAGACACAGTCTTGGTAAGTTGCTAAGTTGACCAGACTGGACTCAACCTTTTGATCCTCTTACCTCAGCCCCCCAGCATGCTAGAAGTATAGGTGGATGTCACCAAACCTCACTTCGTATTTTCTCTAATGTCATTTCATCAGCTCAGATGCATGAAGGTAAATAACAGAGGGCACTGACGATGGGACAGGGGAGACGACTCCAGTGATGACCCCATCATGCTGTTGAGTCTCCATGTGAGTCCAAAGCTGCTGAGTGTTCTTCCAGACTCTCAGATGCTTATTTGATCCAGAATCTTGATGGGGCACTGAGCCCCTGGCATTGACAGAGGATGGCTTACCCACTGCATGGGCAGGATCCAAACTGGGCTCTTCCTTCTGGTTTCAGTGTCTAAGTCTGGGAATCTCATTTCTTCCCTGAATGTATAACAACAATGCGAGTCTCCATTTTCTGTTTTCT
>RJWT010041267.1:0-12357 GCA_004365215.1 Cuniculus paca
CAGGAATTAAATGTACACACCAGGGTTCCTTTCCAGGTATTCACGTGGCCAGAAGAATAATGATTCTTTCTCTTGTTTGATGAGAAAAAAGCTATGCCTGTAGCAGATACAAGCAGTTTAACTGTGCATATCTGCTATCTGTGAAAGTTTGGTCTCCAGAATGTTAGCTCACGTTTACAAGGGCTGCAGTGCAGGACTGAATCTTTAAAGAGACTGCCACACTCACCACCCATGCTATTTAATAAAATAGAACCGTGGAAGTGTTTCAAAAGTCACATTTGTCCTTCAAGTCAGAAGAAAAACAGTATATTACTAAAATCAGATGGCCGTAATGGAGGAATTTATTGATTAGGTCACTCACATAAGCTGTAATCAACAATTGCTATACCATCAAAACTATGCAAATGTTTTTCAATTGCCATTCTTACTTTTGACTTGCTGCACATGGACTGAAGACAGAAAATAGATGTTTGGAAATGGTGAAGCCAAATATTTACTGTGGAACAGATTTTTCACAATTCTATGGATCAATGGAAAAGTCACAAATTAAAAAAAATTAACAATAATTAATGTATTGTGTATTAGTTTAAAAAATAATTACTCTAATTAACAGTCACAATTTCATCTTTGAAAAACAACAAAAGCTTTGCATTGTTAATAGGGCCAACCCTGCTTAGAAAACAGTCATAAGTGACTGACTTCCTAAAGTATGTTTTCTCTGGTAAAAGGCCAGTGCTAGCCATATTTTCCAAGTTTCTAGACCAATCTTTTAAAATGGAGTCATTTTGCATGCCTAGATAAAGCTGCTAACAAGTACATAGCTTTTCTTTCATTCTAAATATTCCATAACTGGAAATAATACAATAAATTGGAGTAGACTGAGAAAAACAATACGGTTGAGTGGTTATGGGAGGGGCAACTTTTAAAGAGGGTCCCTAGCAAGGAAATTATGAAAATGTCACAGTTGAATTGTGGAAAATGACCAGGAAAAAGCACCACAAGTGACCTGTGAGGGATCGTGATGCTCCAAATTGTTGCTTTGTGTCTGGAGTCTATAATGTGACAAAGGACAAGAGTAACGGCATAGGAATCTGATTTCCTAGGCCCTTGAGGCCTTTAAAACTGGTTGCTTAAGTTATCTCACAGCAGAAGAGGATAAATATAAAATATTTTATTTAAAGCTATCATCGTATTAAACCATATTCTGGAAAATCTGCTGCTTTTTATTCTGAGAAATGCCTTTCTAGTTATATTTTATTAAAATCTTTCAAATGGATTTTAAATATTCTTCCTCATTTGAATTCTATGTCTCAAATTTCACCTCCCTCCTCTATATTTTAGAGTGTAATTCTTCCACAGTGAAGACAGAGAGAGCAGAGGGAAAAAGACAAATTATTTTTGGTCACTTCCTTTAGGTTGTAGTCATTTCCTCAACAACTCCCACTGGTTTTCAGGTCAACGCTACTGGCCACAAGCCTCTGGGTGGCAGGTACTGCCCTGCTGGCTCTTGCACGTTATATTGATACCATTCTTTAGGGGCCTTTCAGGCCCTTCCTACTGCCCAGGATTCTTCTCTGGTTGTTTTGATTCCTATTCAGCCCCTTATTTACCACCCACACTCGCTGTGTAGCTCCCAAAATATAAGAATACAGGCTCCCAGACTGCTGGCAAGTCATCATTCTAATTGATTTTTTGCCTGGCTAAGAAAGACTTGGAGAAGAGGGGACGGCAAGTTTACCACCTACGTAGATACTCAATAGGGAGGCAAGAGGCCAATCTGACTTTACCAATGGTAACATTAATGATTATCTTGTAAGCTCAACCATTTCTCTGCAGAACTCCATGCCTATCCTAGCAAGCAAAACCTTCTCTATAGGGCCAATGATATTGAGGTCTATCTTGTTCTCCTTACTTTTCTAAGAACACACACTGGAGAAGATAAAGGGAGAAACAGTGGGAATTTTCTGGCATCAATGGCTCTGAAAATAATCAAAGCCAATAGTCAAAAAACATGAAAGCATACTTGTTAAAAAATACCTGTACTCTACATCGTAGTCATTAGGAATCTTACCAGAAAAGAAGAAACTAAACTGTCTTTATTCATAGATGATACAGATTTTTGTATTTTCAAAGATTCTTCCATAAATTGTTTTAATTTTAGCAAAAAAATTTGATTAAAAGTCTCTTATGGTTAGTACATTGTGTCAACTTGAGAAGCTTAGAAGTTTAATTGAGAGACTCAGCAGGGAGCCAGGGCTCTTACTTTGTAAATATCCTCATCCTGTGCAAAGGAGGGTAAGGACATTTTGTGAGTGTTACACCCACCCTGAAGAGGAGGGTGACCTGTGTACCATATAAGGGTAGAGAAGAGACTTGCCTTTTGCCCTCTTTGCTCTGGCTGCTGCCTTGAAGTGTTGCCCCAGTGCCATGCCACCCTGCCTTGGAGCCAGCTGATTATGGACTGAAATCTCCAGAAACGGTAAGCTAAATAAAGCTTTTCTTGCTTCACTTTGGGTGTCAGGTGTTTTGTCTCAGCAACAAGAAGAAGTAACCAAGACAAAGTTTGTATGGAAGAGTACAATGTTTTTCATAGGCAGAATAATGGCAGAATAATAGATCACTCCAATTCTTTGAACAGCACATATTGGCTTACATGGCAAAAGAGATTTTGTAGAGTCAATTAAGATTGTGAACATTGAGATGATGAGATCTTTATAATCAAATCTAATCAAAACACTTTAAAATCTATGAATCTAGTCTGGTTAAAACAAAAGAAATGTAATGGCAGGAAGAAGATTAGAGAGATGGTTACATGAGGGCGTCATTCCCCATTACAGATTCTGAGATGTGGAAGCTATGTGCAAAGACTGAACAGTGACCTTTCAGAGAAAGGAAACAAAAAACCCAGTCTTCCAGCTGCATAGAGATGTGTTTTGCCAACACCTGATGAACAAGAATATGTAATCACAACTAAAACCTCAAGAAAAGAACACAACTGATAATAATTCAATGATGTTTACCAGACTTAGACTTACAGAATGTAAAAAATACTAATTTATTTTGTTTTAAGCACCAAAACTTTTGATAATTTACAATGAAAAATTGATATATAAGAAATTGAAAAATTAATATACATGAAGTTCAATTTTAACTATTTTTTATTAAATTTAATTTACAGTTTTTAAAATAAAATTTTTTTTAAAATACAGATTTTTTTATTTCAATTTACAGTTATCAATTCCAGTTTTAGGATTTTTCCATCACCCCCAAAACATTCAATTTCAACTCTAACTCTCAGTGCAAGCAACCAGTATTGCTACTGTGGGTAATGTGGGTCCTGACAGGCTCCTATGTTCTTGTGTAGAATGAACGAAGAACTGAATGTGTCACATGAAAGCAAGAAAAAAGCATAAAACTTTTGTAAGGTGATAGTATGCTCAGAGTGACTACATTTGGCACAGTATGTTGCATTTTTAAGGTCCTTCAAACCCAACCTTGAATGTAGGGAAGAACTGCATTCTATTTCACCTGTGGTTGAAGTTCCAGTCCTGTTGAGGATTCTCACTGTAATTCCTATCTTTGTGGTTGACCACACCAACTCCACTTCTGGCCTCTCTCTAGTTGCTTATTCAAAAACTAAATGACTAAACTGCCTCTTATGGTGTATTCAATTTTTTTGGAACTATTTGTTCAAAAGTCTGTTATTTACCCAATTTAATTGCCTTAGTATTTTTGTTGAAATTCAACTGAAGTGTTAAAGTTTACTTCTAAGCTTTCAGTTCTATTCCATTGATCTATGCATGAGGTCTTGATCTTGATCACTCTTATGAATGTAAGATTAAATAAAGTTCAAGTCACTCACTGAACAGAAGTTCAAGTTCAATTTGAGACCGGCTGTGAGAGCACTCAATTTCACTGACGATCCTTCAGAATCTATACCCCTCAAGGCTTGAGTTTGTAGCTTGTGAGTGAATCTCAGTTGTTCATTGGAGAGATTATGTCTGATTAGCAACTTTGTTGTGCCTGCTGTATATGTAGTTTCTGTGGTATCACCATCCGTCCAAATCTGTTGCTCCAGCTGTGATAGTTAGGCTATTTGTTCTTGGGTGCTGCTATTCTAAAAATTGGATACTCCTTGCCTTGGCTGCATTACACTGTGATTATTGACATAATCAGTGCCTTGGTCCTTACATACAATTATTGTAAATAAATAGTAAGTGCCTTCATGGTTTTTTTTCAAAATTGTTTTAGCTGCTGTGGGTTCTTTTCATTTTTAATTAACATCAGGATAAATAGGCCAAATTTTGCAAAAATGTCTGATGGGAATGTGATAGGAATTTCATAAGACCTCTGGATAAAACTGTTGATAATTGCCTTCTTAACAACATTGCACTTTGTAGTGCATGAACATAGACTGTCTCTCCATTCATGTTAGATATTTTAAAATTTCTCTCCGTAATCTTTGGTTGTTTTTAAGGAATAAATCTTGAACTTCTTTTGATAAATTTATGCCCATTATTGTACTCACTTATGGAATTATGAGTGAAATTGTCATTATTTCATATTCTGAAGTTCTTAGTGAATATATAGAGGCTTTGTCAATCTTCCCATGCAACCGTTCAGGAGTTTTGCAGTCTTCTAAAATGAATATTTAATATCTAAGGATAAATTTGGAAAGACAAGCTAAACTACATTTTAAAATATTTTGCATCTATATTCTGATCTATATTAGAGAAAAATTACCCAAACAGTAGTGGAGAGAAAACAAAGCTAGTAGAAAGGAGATTGTGTTGTGGAGATCTTTTTAAAAACTAAAGAAAAAAATATACTAATGTGAAGTCAAGATAAGCCTGAATGAAAACAGTAGAGATGGGAACAAATGCATTTTCCAGGTAATTGATGTGAATACCTAACTTAAGTCAAGTGGAACACAAATAAATATGCTCTGCAGAACCTATTACTACCTTGCCCCAGTGGAATGTCAGGAGTGTTCAACAAATGGAAAATTTTCAAAAACTAATTTTTGGGGAACAATCTTTCTCATTTTTAACAATATTTTGGCTAACAACTGTTTGTAATTCATTTTTCATATTTAGTTGTTATTTGCTTGTATTTTACATAATATGCACAAGGATTTATCTCATAACTTTGTAATACAGCAATAATTGATTTTAGAAATGTATTTATTCACTTATTATTGCTGAATGTACAGCAAAATCCATAAATTTATGGTAAATACTACATAAGTTAATATTTAGCATAGTGGTAAAATTTGAAAAAAATTAGTACTTTTGTGTTTCCTTCTCCTTATCCATATTCACTACTTATTGCAAATAAGTTACATTTGACATTCAAAAAAAGTCTCTTCTGAAGTTTTTTTAATAGTCAAAATTAAGATTAAATTTACAACAGAAATTTCACAGCACATATCTCACAAGAAGGACAAGAAAATGAGCTTGCAATTAGATAAAACTGCATCCTTTCAAATGTTATTAAATATTCAAGATTATGTGCATTAGTGAGGACAAACTCATAGGTGTACCTTTTTTCAAGGTTTCTGACAGTAACCATTAGACAAACATTAAAAGAAACTGAAAGGGGAAGACAATTCAAGAAATGGGCCAATTTTAACAACTTGAAAGTACTGCTTTAGATGGCACAGTTAGGGAACAGAAGACAAAAGAGAATCAGAAAAAACAATTCATTTAGAGACAAAGAATCCACTGTCCACTGATTGAGAGGTCACACTTTAAATCATCTTGACATCTGAAAAGGAAGAAGAATATCTGTTTCAGAGAAGGTAGTTTTTACTTCTTAAAAAAGAAAACCTAAAGTAAAAAAAGGGCATCTAAAGTGACCCAAAAATGACCAACTTTAGCTGCAAAAGCTATGCTCAAATGTAGAACTAAAGTCAAATAAAGAACATTTAAAAACTGGCTATAAAGCAGATGAAAGAAAAGACTTATTCTATTGCCACTTGCTGACTCCTTCAGAAACCATGTCTCTCTCTAGCAATATTCTACCTTTCCATTCTGTTTAAGAATAATCTTATTTTTTTCCAGCATGATCTGGGTTTATGACAACTTCCATCTTTCTTGCAGAAGTATTTATTAAATATATTGCTTTTAACGAATGCTCTCTTGACTTAGACTATAAAAATAAGACCAACACTACCATTCTTCCTCATTTCATAAATCCTAAATATATATTACCTACCAAATTGTTATATATTTTACAAAACGTATTACAGGTGAATCAGTGAAATGAAGTATGATTTGCTTTCGATTTCCGAGAGTTGTGATCAAATAAAGTTGGCACTTATGTTATAGCTACAGAGACATTTTTTTCTTTCATTTTGAAATGCTCAGAGATTTTGCCACTTGGACTTCTGCCACATTCAGGCACATAAAGACCTGGAGAAATGTGGAAGTGGTTTGGATGATTGACGAAATAGCCAATCTTGATATGAACTATAGGAATGCCAGTAAATGTGACTTAGTGATTAGGTACTCAGATGTGGAGTAAAACATACTTAGATATGAATTATAGTCTTTGACATCATTAATGTAATATTCACCTTGATAAATTAGGATAATAATGACATTGATAATACATAAATCCAGTGAAGTTTTAAAGAGATAATATAAGCCCTTAGCAAAGCGTCAGATGCAATGGATATGTATCAAAATTTTGGTGAGGTGATAGTCACATCAGCAGTAGATACGGTGGCAATGGTAGTCCTAAGTGGAGTACTACTCATAACAAAGATGTTATCAAATTTTGTTATGAGTTATCAAAAGATAATTTTCATTTTGTTCTAGAATCTCATCCTGAATAAAAAGGTGATCTTTATTTATGTAGGGAGTAAGTAAATTTCATAAAACTAGCCTCAACTTATAATGACCTTAATCTATAATGAATACTTTACATATTCTCACTTATGTCCAAGCATATCTTCTAGGAAAGAAATTCAAGTGGAAACCTGGTTGTAAATCACTGATACATTTCTAACTGGTTTGATTTTAAAAATGAAAGACATTTCACTTGCATTGAAACCTAGAGGAATACTAGGGATGAAGATGACACTGGAATGTCTCTTTATTTTATGTTTAGTATGTGTTTTCTTATTATTGTAGATGTGCTGTTTTGTTAGAAGCATACCTGTAGTCAATGCTACATTTGGTGCCAAGCAGATCCCTGACCAAAGGAAACAGGATCTTAGTCTCTGTGCTTTCTACCCTGCATCAAAGAGTGTAACAGATATGCTTCTAACGAAACAGCACAGGTTGACACGGGTTTAGCAATGATTTCATGGTATCAATCACTCTTGGAAGTTGGGGGAAGGATTGGGAGTTGATTAGCCAAGCTCATAGACATGATCTTTTTTTTTTTCCAGGAAGAATTCAGAAGGATTACCAGGAACCAAGAAAGATAGGTACAACAGCATGTGCTCAGGATTTCTTGTTTATAGATGAAACAATAGAGCCTGAGACAAAAACTAATTTTAAACCTTCAGAGTTATAGTGACAATATATATTTGCATCTGTGTAGTTGAAACACACATGATCTTATCCATTATGATATTGTCACCTCATAGATAATGTCTATATAGTAAATTTTCAAGAAGTTAAATATCGAATATCAGGTGAAAGAATCCATGTTGGCCTGAAAAATCCAAACATTAAGTCATGTCAATTTGCTTGACTAATGGCAAACTGTTAGTTAGTGCTACAAAAAGTTCACTGAAGTTTCATCAAATTTACACAGAACTTACATGGTTCATTAAAATTATCAGATTATATTCATTCAATTCAATTGAAATTATTTAGTTCATCAATTTTAACAGTTACAGCATGCTTGGCAGCCTATCTCACTTGTAATGTCTTCTTAAGATCTGGGAAATGTTTACTTTTTTTTTTTCCTCTCTGTTTTCCAGAAGATTTCACTGAGCTCCCAAAAGAAACTCGATGTGTCCACACCTTCATACACGCGCACTCACACACACAGACACATAAGATGGCTAAATCCTGATTGTTTGCTACCTCATTTTGCTTGGCCATGGCTCAATTATAAGCAAAGTTGTTTTATTGGATTTTTTTAAATTTTCAAAACAAAACAAAAAAGAATAAAAATGATGACACAGAATTTCAAATCAAATTAATAGGAGATTAATGCTGGTTAATATATTGAAAATTGTTATCTTCAAAATAGTTGTTCGGAATATAAGATACAGGTATGAAAAAAATCTAGAAAGTGCCTAAATATATACAAAAGATAATTCTTTAATTCAATCAGTTGTAAGACTAAAGGATCATAATAATGAAGAGCCTGTAAGTAGCCATTCTATATCTTTGCTTTTTCATTTTCTTGACACCTAAAGTCATTGATTTAGTTAATTTTCTTCTTCAAATTTTATTTTGTTCTTTGGTTTGGTTATGAATGTCTGAAATTTGCTTTTTTTTCTATGTGCCTCTTTGTATTACAGCAAACTAATATAGTAATATATAGTCTACCTTGCTTTGTGGTATGATGAATTATGTAAATAAAGTGCAACTTTGTGATGCAATATTTTTCAAATGCTAGTGGTTTCAATTTATTAAACTATTTATAAGCTAAGATTAAGTTTTAGTGTACTTACCTGAACTTTAGTGTACTTACCTGAAATGTAGCATTCACTACAGGTACGCTGTGTCTACCATAATACCCTTTACCATTGCTATTGTTTATATTAGGGAACAACTATTCTTGTTGTTCTATAAATCTGTATTTTACTATACAGAATAGTGTGATCATCAATCTTTGATCTAATTGTAAGCCTGCTTAAAAAGAATTTATTTCTTGAGTAGATGAAAGTTCAAATTTTTCATTGTACAAAAGCCTATTTTTAAAGGAAGTTAATGTTACCATACTTCTAAATAGATGAAGCAATGGTAAAGAAAACTGCAGAGCAAATACGAAATTTAATAATGGCCTTCCAACACCTTGGCTTTCAAATTGTAAGGAATTCATTAAACAATGGTTAAGCAGCACTGACAATTAAATTACTTTCATATGAAGTATCTAACTATATTATGAATATTGCATACTACATAGCTCACATTTCTAACGGGATGGAGACTACAAATTGGACTTCAGATAATTAGCATGAGGTTTGAATTCAGTCTCCAGACATATCCCACTCTGTTTCTAGGCAAAAATAATTGGAATGTAACTGTATAAAGAGAATTAACATTAAAAACATTTAAAGAAAAATATGTAGAACTTGCGGCTACATTAGAGGGACTTTGCCACACTGTGAAATAATGGACAGGTGTGATGTAGCAATATTGATTAACTTTATAGAATTGTAAGTATTTTGCACAAATTAAGCTTTTGAAAGCCTACAGTCTAGAAGAAACTGCTCTTTATTTTCTCACAGATGTTTATTTAAGCAATTACAAAAAGTTATGTAGCTAACTGTCACAACTGAGATGGAAATCTAAAGATTAGGACTTACAACAATTGAATCATGGATTTTTTTTGTTTTAAAATACAAAGAGATGTGTCATCCACATTTCTGCTACTAGCCCATTCTTTTTAATATTTATGTTTAGTGTCTGCTTCTTCTCAAAATCATTCAAAACTTTCTATTAAGATTATTAGTATAAAATAAAACCAGAAAGTACCTAAAACGAGTCCTTTATAGCTATTTTTATTCACTTAATGGGTGGAGTTCTTGGGACACTGGCAAAGGGAAAACAAATACAAAACACAGGCTTGAGTATGAACCAAAGTGACAAAGAACAAAATTGCAGCCCCTGCACTCTTCTGCAGTGCGTCTCAGTGAGGTGTTTTCTGTTTGTTTCTTTGTTTGTTTTTACTGAGACAGGGTCTCAGTATGTAGTTCAGGCTTGCTGTAAACTCACAATGATCCTCTTGTCTCAGCCTTCCAAGCGCTGAGATTACAGATATGCAACACCACACCTAGCTTTAGTGAGTTTTTTCAAATAAACTTTTTTTAAAAATCTAGACTTTATTTATAAAAATATTACAAAGATAAAATTCTTATAAACTCCATAGTCAGTTTCCCTTACCATTGGAATTATACACTTGTCACAATAAATGGACTAATACTGGTATATTATAATTAACTGAAATGCATGCTGTATTCAGATTTCCTTATTTAATGTAATTTTATCTGTTCAAAGAGTCCACCCTGGATACATTACATTTTGTTATCATGTTGTTTGAGGCTCCTCTTTGCTGTGAAAGTTTCTCAGACATTCCGTGTTTTTGATGTTCTTGACAGTTTTGAGATTAATGGTTAGGTATTGTAAAAAGTCACTTAGTTTGGATTTTTGTTTTTTTTTTGTTTTTGAGACAGGGTCTCATTATTACAGCCTCTAAAATGTTGTAAAATATAGCTTTATTTTGTAAACTCTTTATTCAATCTTGTATTTCACTCAGCATAGCTGTTTGTAGCTTTATTCATGTATTACATGTATAAATAAATTCCTTTTTATTATTGCTCAGTAAGATTTCATTGAATAGATACAAAGGGTAATAGAAAAATATAGTGTATGTTTAAATTTTTAAAAATATTATTACATTAAAAAACATGCTGCCACTAATTTTCCCTTCAAAATACTCCTTCTTGGTGCCAATACAATTATTCTTTCATTGTGACCCCCCCTTTCTTTTTTTTTTTTTTTGCGGCACTGGGGATTGAACTCACAACCTTGCGCTTGCCGGGCAGGCGCTTAGACCGCTGAGCTAGATCCCCAGCCCTGGTGTTTTTGAGACAGGGTCTCACTATGCCGTTCAGGCTGGCCTTGAGCTCACTTTGTAGCCCAGGCTGGTCTCGAACTCAAGGATCCGCCTGTCTCAGCCTCCCGAGTGCTGGGATTAGAGGCGTGAGCCACCACGCTCGGCTGTGACCACTTTTTGAGGCAGGTTTAGGAGTTCCTTTTCTTTAGTTATACTGTTGTGGCTTCCTTGATGTCCTTAAACTATTCAAAATGTTGTATTTTGCTGACTATTTTGACTTTTAGGAAGAAGCAGAAATCATTGGTGTCAAATCTACTGACTAATGTGAATGAGCATGCATCATAATCTTTTTATCAACCTGCCTTTCAATTGAATGGCCCTCCAAGGCAGCATTTATTCTATTTTTGTTTTTTTACTACACTTGGTAGGTCGTCATAGAGTGGGACTTCCAAAACCACTTCAGAAAATGGCAAGATCTTTGGATAAGTGTTTTCAAATTGAGAAGGAATACTTTGAATTAATGGGATTAATGGCAATGTTATCTTTTACTGCAACAATTTTTTAATTTAATTTTTTATATTTTAATCACACCTTATATGAATATTTCTGTTTGTAAATAACTTGATTTGAAAATAGAAGCATTTGGCAATTTTTCATTTTTGCATACATTGCATTTGTGTTGAACATGATGATGTCATCTTGCTCACATGCACATGGTCATCTTTTCCAGGATTTTGGAACAAATTAAGTTCATGAAATGTGGTACCACTGTATGTTGAAGAATTTTTATCCACTCACTTAATATACTTTTTGGTGCATACCATATTTTTGTTTTTACAATTGAAGATGTCCCTAATATATATATTTCTATGCTTTTATTTTTCTTGGGCAAATATCTAAGAATGGAATGACTAGTTTATACAAGAGTATATGCTTAAATTCTAAGAAATTAGCAAACTGTTTTTCAAAGTTGTTACTATTTTCAACTTCTAACAGCAATGTATGAAAATTTTGGTTTCTCCACATTCTTACTTTTAGTATGATATCATTTGATTTTTAAACAATATAATATTTTGCAGTTATCTTATTTTACTTAATTTGTTTTTTCTTAAAGAGAAGAGATGTTAGATATCTCATCCTATACCTGTTTCCCATCTGAATATCTTCTTTGGCCAGTGTCTCTTATAGTCTTTGAATTTTAAAATTGGGATTTTTACTTTCTCATTGAGAATTCTTTACATGTTCTGGATACAAATTATCTATTGTCATATTTGGAAAATATGTCTTCTTAATGTGTGCCTTGTCTCCATTTTGCCTTAGTATCTTCTATAAACCAGAAAAATTTTTCTTAGCTAAGTATGATTTATCAACATTTTTCTAATGGATTGTGATTTTTTATCATATGTGCAAAATATTCTTTAATCTGGTGTTATAAATTCTGCTTTGTTTTCTTCTAGAAGTGAATGGTCTGAGATGTGACAAACAAATCAATGATTTATCTTGAATTAACTTGTAATGAAACATATGAATTAATACTCAGATTTTGCATATCAAAATCAAATGTTTCACTATTGCTGTGGTTTGGATATTTTGAAACTTAATCCACAAAGT
>RJWT010041268.1:0-12354 GCA_004365215.1 Cuniculus paca
CCCAATAACTGGCACCTGGAACATGGTCCTGAAATCCTTGGACTAGGAATTTTAGCCTGAATGAGTAAGTCTACGTAAAGTGAAAAGTGTTGGAAATGGAGAAGGCCTTCACAGGACCGAAACTTTGCCAGGGACGCCTGGAGAAGAGAGGGAAGATCAAGGGTGAGTCTTCCCGCTGTGAACAAGCTGTTTTGTCTGGGAGTAAAAAGGGGAAAAGGTTTTCACCCGAGGAAAAAGGGTACATGTAGCTACTCCAAGGCCTGCTTAAATGCCCAGGGGGTCATGTGCCAAAGAAAGGCCTAACAAAAATGTTGCAAGAGGTAACCAAGTATAATCCATGGTTTCCTCAGACAGACACTATAGATATTGATAATTGGGAAAGAGTTGGAAAGAATCTTAAAAAGGCACATAGTGCGGGAAAAACCATTTCCCCTGAGATGTTCTCAACTTGGAATCTGGTTCATTCAGTTTTGAGTCCATTACAGAGCTTGCAGTCAATAGTTTCTGGTTCGGACATGGAGGAAATAAAAGAGCTGGGGTCTTTACAAAGAACATATGGCTCTATCCAGAAACTTGTAGGTTTTAAGGGGAGAAGTGGCCACAAAAGGGGAAAACATTGGCACCCCCACTTGTTTCCCAATTGGAATTCAAAGACATGCTAATGACCATGAGTATTTTGTTCATATGCCTTTTGAAATACAACAGCTAAAAAATCTTAAACAAATTGTGGTTAATAATGGAGTCCAAAGTCCATTTATTGTGGGACTCCTATAAAATGTTTTGGGTACATATTGATTGACACCTTATGATATCAAACATCTGGCACAAACATGCCTGTCTCCTGCTCAATTACTTCATTTTGATGTAAAGCTAAGAAGACTTGTTTCAAAGCAGGTTCGTGTAAAGAGAACAGGTCCCAATCCATGTCTAGCAATAAATGAGGAAATGCTCTCTGGGACAGGAATATATGCAAGCACTGCTTGGGGTTGTGGTCATGCTTGTGTCTTAACAGGTGATAGATCCATGAGGTGACTGCCATCCAGGAATATATGACCCTGGCAGGAGACAATCCAATCAAAAAAAAATCCTTTGAAAAGATCTTCATACTAGACAATAAAAGAACCCAGCCTAGTTCTAATTTGGGGCCAAGAAGCTGGGGGTTTAGCTCAGTGGCACAGAGCACCTGAGAAACACCCTGAGGACATGGGGTGGTGGAGATGAACAGGTGGTCCAGCCCTGAAAACACAGGGGCATAACAATCAAGCTAGTTCATCAAAGGGGCATGATACAAGTATATAAGTAGCCCCTGGGAACTTGGAGAATTCTCACAGACCCTGACAAACTGTGTGCTTCTTTCTATGTCTGTTTGAATCTGTACAGATTGTCTGTCCATGTTTGTACATTTGTCTGTCCGGTGAACAGCTGTTTCCTTTTATTTGAGCTCAATAATTTTTTTTATTTCTTTTGCATTTTTGGATCATTTCATCAAACTTAATATGAATTATAGATTTAAAAGGCATGTTTCAATAAAAAACAAAAATAAAAATAAAAGGCATGCTTCTGCCTGGGTTCCCAACTAGTCAAAATGATACAAAATTGATTATGCAAATGTATTGTATATTTTTATTATTGACTTGAGAGTCTCTCATTGTCTAAAAATTAATGGGATAAATGTCATGATTGAGTTTCTTATAAGTCACCAAAATATTATTAAGATAATTAAATAAAAATTCCTTAGGGTAGGGAGAGATTGTTGGGACTTCAGTTGATGAATAATAAAGTGGCCATCTGGTAAAATTAACCAGTCCTTGTTTATTGATTAGAGTCCCAATGATCTCCCTAGCCTTATGGGAGACACCCCAATAAATTTTCTTTAAAATACATTATTGTGATATGCTCACATGGGTGATTGTCAAAAGATTAAATTTTCTAGACAATAAGGTTCTTATTAAAAGTGCTCTGGTAAAAAGGTTTTCATGTCACTATGACAATGCTTACTAACATTATCATATATTAAATGTATTCATGCCTCCAGATGTACAGGTCTCCCAAATTGTAAAGTGGGGATTATTTATGGTAACAGACTTTGGTCTCATATTCAAACCTCTGCTGGTACCAAAAACTTATGAGATTCACATCCCACTAAAGGTCAACAAGATAGGTAAAAGTTTTTAATGTATTAGATAGAAATGATTGACAAAAAGGGGTATTTTATGTCAAAATGGATATTCAGGTTGTTACAAAAATGTCATAATTGTCATGACACAATAATATGTATGGTTTTGATTATATGTAAAATATGTAACTGTTAACACTCTATAGGTACTCAAATGTTAAAATATCCATGGATAGTAGAAAAAAGGTTTCATTTAATGTTCTAAGGTGTTCCATATTTAGATAAGATAAGATAGTAATGTTAAGCTTATTGCCTCTAATACACTGTGTTGTTATGAATCTTTTCTTCTGGAAAACTGAGGTTTAGAGACCAAAAATTAGAAAAACAGATGGGCTAAGAGGATAACCAATATTTTGGCCCCAGCCCTTCAAGGTCAATAAGGACCCAGAATATAAAAGAACCTCTGCTGGTGTCATCCAAAGATACTCAGTGAGTCCCTGGTCTTCTGATCAAGAAGATGATGAAACCACAGAGGAAAGTGATCTTCGATGTATGGTGTGCCTAAGGAGAGTCACCATTAGAAAAAGAGCTCCCAAGTTTTCATGGAAAGCAACTTGGCCAAGCAATGGCCATGACTCATCCAGATGGTTGACACTGACTAAGAGTCCAGAGGTGCTATGCATGGCTCCAAGGCAATTCTTGAGGAGACCTGACTGACCTTGATAGTTAGTAAAAAACTGATTGTATTTAATACAGTTCTCATCTTAACTTGGTCTTGAACTTCCTGCAGAAAAATGTAACTTCAAAAGGTATCATGTTATACCATAGTAGAATGTTAGCTGTAAAAGAAGCTCAAATCATTAACACCTTCTGACAGTTGCTGGCTACACTGGTAACTGACTACTGTTATGGATTGATAAACTGTACAGGGTTTAAATTGTGGAAGTTCTCCTAATACAGCACTTCCAGCTTCAATTAATCACCCATCCTGCATGACAACAAAACAAAAAGAAAGGATATGTTGGAAGTCACTGAAGCTGGAAATCAAACACATGTGCAGGGTTGCAGAATGGCTGAGGCATGGTTGACCCGAGAACAGGGAGACACAAAGGGCAAGATAAGACCACAGCTGAGGACACCTGGCTCCAACCCCAATTAACTAAATACTGTAGCTGCAGGCATTTCACTCCTGTAGTGAAATGGTCCCTGGAGATATTCTCCTAAGATACTTCTACTAAATTAACATAATTTGTTACTTGGAAAAGTCCTTAAACCACTCCCAAGGTTGTGCTCAGATCCCATCCTTTCCTCAGTATCCCATCTCCTTTTTTGAAGAGCTAATAAATACGGACCATCCAGAGACATTCCTTGTCTCAGCCCCCAGAGTCTCGAACTCTGTTAGAGGGTTTTGACCCTCCTGAAGCCCTAAAATCATACCACTTGTCTCATTTATGTAAGCCTTCACCGTACACTTGTTTGGGAGATTGGGAATCTTGGCTGGGTGTCTGATACAACAGATATTACGAAAGTGATAGGGGAGGAGATGCCTAAAAAGGAAAAGTGGTAACCACTGTTAATTTCCTATTATCATGTTTTGAATTCTTGTAGTTTTCATAATTTTGTTAGGTTTGGTTTTATTCCATCTTGTTTTATTAGATTTTACTGTGTCTGAAGGTATGGGCAGCTATTTTGAAGATAATGGGATGGATTATGGTAACCACTGTTGATTTCCTATCATCTTGTTTTGAAGTACTATAATTCTTTCATTCTTTCGTTTAAATTGGTTTTATTCTGTTTTGTTTGTTTGATTTTATTGCGTGTAAAGGTATGGACAGCTATTTTAAAGAAAACAAGAGATATTATGGTAGCCATTGTTGATTTCCTGTTATCTTGTTTTCAAGTCCTATAATGCTTTCAATCTTTTCTTTTGATTGGTTTTGTTCTATTTTGTTTTGTTTGATTTTATTGTGTGTGATGGTATAGACAACTATTTTGAAGAAAACAAGAGACGTTATGGTAGCCATTGTTGATTCCCTGTTGTCTTGTTTTGAAGTCCTGTATTGCTTGCATTGTTCTGCTCTGATTTGCTTTTATTCTGTTTTGTTTTGTTTTGTTCTCTTTAAAATAAAACAAGAAGAAAAAAAGAACTGAAAAAAAAATGAGACCTTCCCCAAATTTAAAAACTCAATCCAAAAATTGGCATCTGAGATGAACACACACTTCTCAGATGAAGAAATAGAAATAGCAAATAAATACATGAAAAATGTTCATTACTGATCATTCAAGAGATGAAAATTAAAAGCACTGAGATTCCATCTCACTCCAGAAAGAATGGCTATTATCAAGAAATCAACAAATAAATGCTGGCCTGGCTGTAGGGGGAAAAGTTACCCTTTTCCACTGTTGCTGGGAGTATAGACTGGTGCAACCAGTGTAGAAATCAGTGTGAAGATTCCTAAAAAAACTAGGAAAAAAGGACCCATTTGACCCAGATATTCTCCTTCTTGGTATCTTCCCAAAAGAATTAAAAGCATCATACCACAAAAATATATGTGTACTCGTGTTGGTAGCTGCACAGTTTGTAATAGCTAAATCTTGGAAACAACCCAAATGCCCATCACCCAATGAATGGATAAAGAAGATTTTTAATAGTCAATGGAGTACTTCTCAGCCATAAAGATGGATAAACTTGAGCCCCTTCTAGGTAAATGGTTGTCTTTAGTGAAATAAATCAGTCATACATTTGTAAATATCACATCATCTCTCTGGTGTGAGAAACTGAAAGTCTAAGTAAGGACCAAAATACATATAGATACTGTGAAATAGGAAGAAATTGTTCAAAAGGGAAAAGGAACAAGGAAAGAGGGAGGGAGGAAGGAACAGAAAAGAAAAAAATGAGAAAAGAAGGATAAAATGGAAACAAAGGTTTGTAAATAAATAGAATGGGGTTGAAGGGAAGGAGGGAAATGGGAATGAAAGAACTTGTACAAGTACAAATTCCCGATGATGAATATGATCCTTATGTACATATAAATTATGCCAATAAACTTAATTTAAAAATAAACAAAAACAGGATAATAACTTTGAAAACTTCTATTTTTTTAGATAAGTATCAAATATATATACTCAATCCTAGGGAATATCCCAGAACAATTTTTGAAAATTTGATGAATTCGTACTAATTTGAACAGTGAAATATTTCCCCCTGCAAGATTTGGAAACTGTCAGGAGACACCCATGTGAGGAATAATGAGAAAATCATCCAACATAAGGAGAGAAAAACAAACATATGACATGAAGTCATTGATAGAACAAGTTTACAAATTTGAATCCCCTCACTCACATACTACTGCATGTTCTCTTCCTGCCTTCTGACCTCTATTTTCTCTGATGAAAAGTTAGTTGTTTGTCTCACTTGAGTTTCTGTGTACATACATGGGTCATTTCTCTAGCACAGATTTCAAGATTTCCTTCCTATTTACTTTTGGCTTTCAACATTTTGATTATTACATGTCTAGGTGCTAATTGTTTGCATTTATCCTACTCAGAGTTGTTTGAGTTTGTCGAATGTGTAGATTAGTTTATAGTTAAATTCAGAAAGTTTAAACCATTATTTTTCAAAGCTATTTTAGGCCTTTTACTCTCTCTTCTTCAGGTACTCCTATCCTACATACGCTATTGTGTTAATGGTGACCCACATTTCTCTGGAGCACTGGTTTTGATTTGTTTGTTTTCATTTTCTTTTCTCTCTATTCACCAGGCTGCACACATTCTTTGTAGATTTAACTTCAAGTTTGCTGATTCTTTCTTCTCCCAAATCATTTGGAGCCTCTCTCATGAATTTTACATTTGTCTTACAGTAAATTTCCAACTTCAGAATTTCTATTTGGTCACCGTTTGTTTGTTTGTTCGTGTCCAATTTATATCCCTTCACTGATATTCTAAATTTAATAGAACATGTTTTTCTTTAATTCATGAAGCATGGTTCCTTTAGTTCTCAATTTGTTCAGATCTCTGAACATACTTTTAATAGATGCCACGAGATCCTTGCTTGTCTGTTCCAACAGCTTGTATCATCAAAGGCAGTTTCCATTGCCTATTTTTTCTAGATTTGTGTTTTATTTTTGTTTGTTTATTTCTGTGCATGTCCCATAATTTTTATTGAAAACTGAACATTTTAGGAAATCTATTGAAGGAAGCCTCAATACTTACATCCTTCAGGGAATTCATGTTGTGTTTTCCTTAATCATTTATTTGTTTAGCGACTTTAATTGAACTAATTCTTTGAGGCCTAGTTCCCCTGTATTGTGCAGCCTCAAATATTTCTACTGAAATTATTTTCCTCTTATCTTAAACATTTTAGTCTTGTTTCCTAGGAATTGCCCCTAACTCACCATAAGATGCTTGTTTCTCAAAATTTGTGTTCATCCCCTTTGGTCTGTTGGATTTTTATCCTGTACTATTCTGTAAGGGGTAGGGGTACAGGATTGGGAGCTGCTGTCACAATTCAAGGAGTTGATGTTTTTACCCCATAATCATCAAGCAACTAGGAGTTTTAAATTGCCCTCCCTGATTTTTCCTGAGAGGTTACCACTTTGGGCAGGCACACAACCTTCCATACTGCCAGAGACGCCTGTGACTTTCAGTCTGTTTTCCTAAGTGTTGTGCCTGGGCCTGAGTAGCCTATTGTTCAGCCAGAGGTTGGGCTTGTGCCAGTGAAACCTTGCCATGTGCTGATAGATCTCTGTACAATTTGGGGAGTAATTTCAAGTCTCCCCCAAGTCCCGGTCTGATTGCTCCTGAATAGGTGTCTAGTGCATGGGTATAGCCTTCCTGACCCACAGAATTGACTGTGGTCTCAGGAGGTGATTCTTGGCTGTCTCTTTCTATAGTTCTTTCTGTTACATTTCTGGCTGTATTGCTATTTTACTTGTTGCTACCAGTATCGTGGAGCTACTAACACCTTCTTAATTGCTCTCACCAAGACCTCAATTGTTTTCAACACTCTTAGACCTGATACTCCCCAAGCTGTGTTCCAAGGAAAGTCAGTCCCTTCCAGCAAAGTTTTTTACAATCTGCCTTTCCCTCTAAGCAGTCTCCACAACAATGCACAGGAGTTTGAAGTAAGGGTGGAGGATCACTTTTCCTCGAGTGGTATCTCTGCTTTAGGAATGGACACTGGAGTAGAAGGTGCTAGCCCCTGATCTTCTCAGCTTGCCCCTGCAAGTATGTAACCTCCATGCTATCATAACATGGACTATTAGACTCCACTATTCATCGCCTGTTCTGCTGGGGTAGAGCTTCTGCCCCAGGAGTAGGGGTAAAGCTGCAGGTGTTTTGTTTTGTTTAGCTAAACCTTCTTTAAATAGAACTTTTGCATTGTGGGAGAAGGCTTAACTGTAACTTGCCCTTCTGAGGGAGAAAGCAGCCCTGTCCTGGGACCATGAGCAACTGGGAGCCTTCTCCTTTCTGCTCCCTTATCCCCCTCTTCTTGGCTACAGCTGCCCAGAGCAAAGCAGCCAGACAAGGGTTTCCAAACGTAGATCTGAGGGAAGAGGTGAGATTCTGACTCAAATCCACAGATTTTTGCTAACGTCATTGCTCAAGAAATTTTCTTAAATGAGTATTTCTCCACTTGCTGATGACCTATGGAAATTTCCAGAAATTTTAAATAGCTTTTTATTATTTTAACCTGTTAAATGGTTGTTTTACTGAAGGTTGTACTCACCATTCTGAAAGCACCTCCACACTCGCATTTAACCTCCATTGCTGTTAGTTACAAATCTTTGAGTCACACAGCATTCAAGAGCTTAAAGAGTTATCTAGTCTATTCCTTCTGCCTTTGGGCAGGATAATACCTTAGCCAGCCAGATAGATGAAAATCTATACTGGTTTTGAAAACTTCCAGTGGAAAAAAACATTTCACAGCCTCCTTTAATAACCTAAATCAGTGCTTAACAACTCTCACTGCCAGGAATCTTTTCCTTGCACATAACCTAAAGCCCATGTGCTACAGTTTAAAGGTCTTTTCTCATCATCGGTCTGGGAGGAGATAGAGAACAGCTGGTCACCAGACAGCACTCTCTGGGAGGAGCCGTCTTTAGCTTCCTTGTTTCTTTAATCCTCTTTTGGTCTTATCATTATAATAAACAATATCTTCTTATACTGTTTTGTGATCCTTGAGCAACCTTTGTGATTGCTTCTGAAGTCTTTTCACTCTCACTATTACCGATGCTCTTGAGACTTGAAATATCTGGAACTGAGATCCGAGCACTCTGTACATGATTCTTCTCTTGCTGTATATGTGGATTCCTGGGTTCCTATGTAGATTCCTAGTCATAATCCTGGTTATGGATCTGGAAATCAAATTAACTCAAGGGATTCTGAGGCTGTAATATTCAGGATCCGTTAGGTTGCACTTTAGCCTGTTTTCACTGGACTGTGGTTTGCAAAACCTTCTGCGCAATAAAATCATATGAGAGCTTCTAAAATTTCTGACTCCCAGGTTGCACCCCAATCCAATTAAGCAAGAATATCTGGGTGGCATTTGGGCCAGCAGTCTTTTTAAAGATCCTTAGGTGAATTCTGAGTGCAGCCAAAGAAATCAGTCAGTTCTTCAAAGCAAAGTTAATGTCAGCATTCGAATCTCAGCACCTACTAGCACAAAACCTAATAGAGAGTACACTATTTCTCAGAGTTACGAGCCTGAGTGAATTGGACCCAAGGTTATTCCCAGATCCTTGCTCATTGGAGGTCCCATTTTTTATCTAAGTAATGGGATATTTAACTATATGGATGAAGTAACCTTCCCTAGAGTAAAGGTAAGTCTTTGTTACTGTTTGTTTTGGAGATGACTTTGAGGAGGGGGATGGAAGAGTCCTGGTTTGGAAATATTTAAGACTGGAGATACTAAGAGCAGCCTCTGTGAAGACTCCCGGTGGGCATTGTGAGGACTGGAAACATGAGTGGTGAGTGTTGAAATCTTCACATCGAATGATGTCAAGACTCTTTTCATGCACTACCTCAGGCATATTTCCCTTATTCTGACAATTGTACCATCATTGCCCTGGAGGACAGCCCACAAATTCTACTGGCACTACCCAACAGTATATCAATCTATGCACACACCGCATTCCCTCTCTGCCCCTTGAGGCTTCCCTGGTGTCACAGTCTTACAAGATAAGACAGTCCTCAAGGGGCTTAAAACGGGCAAAACTAAAATGTGGGAAAGTCAATACTCCAGACAGCAAACCCTTAGCCAATGGGAGATGAGATGGCAGATAAATCCATCACTCTTTTTCCATAACTTTCCAACGCACTACTATGGAATGTCTGCAAACACAGGTTATAAAGCTTCTAGACTAGAGGGTGGCTCAGAGAGATTCAGCAATTGGTTGCATTTACTATTGGCTAATTTAGTAGTGCTTTGTTAGTTTGCTTTCTTCCTTTATCTTCCTCACTTTCTATCCCTCATTCATGATCCCAGGAACAACACATTAGAATGGCATGTCAGGCCTTTAAGCACTTTGCTTCAGGCTCTGGTTAGTGGAGGAACCCCAATTATGCAAAAGGTATTTAGGGCATGACCTTCATCTTCATATCTTACCATCACAAGGCCTGGGACTAACGGTTACCCGATAAATATAGACTGACTTGAACATAGAGGAGAAAATTGGACAGAAGAAAAATTACACCCCAAATGCCCAGGATTAGATAAATTTTTTGGTGAGAGAATAGCCAAAGTATTGTGACTTCGTGTTTCCATTAAGCAACCTTCTAGTTACTCGATGTTTTTACCTTGTACAATGGAATCCTGAGTTGTACCTAAACCTGATGAGGTTCAAATGAGAAAATATGGAGTGTTCAGAAAGTAGTAAAACCAAGGTGCTATTGTTTTGGTATCATAGGCTTATATGGTAGCTTGTATTTTCTTCAGATTTTGAGGTATTTTCATATATTAGAAATTAACACAATTTGGAAAGAATCTGAGATAATCATGTTTTGATAGAATAACTGTAATGAATTGTAATTATCTGAGATGAACATTTCCATTTTTGTTTAGATGGATGATAGATAGATATTCAAATGTATGCACTTTTTTAGGGAGGCAGAAGAAGTGTGTGACACAAAAATCGAGACATGCAAGATTTTTTCTTTCTTTTATTTTAAAACTACAATGCTAAAATGTTAGGTAATAAAGAGTCCCCCAGCGCATTAAGTTCATAAATGACTAGAATTGAGTCTCTATCATCACAAGCTGGTACAATTTGTATTTACCGTACATCAACTGAGCAAGCAAATAAGTAAGTTGAGTAATTACACTGTGATACTTTTTGGCTCTTACCAAACATTTTTTCGCAATTGGGGCATTCTATTGAGTACCCATCCACAGCAAAGAGTTGCAACCCGTGTTGAGTCAGAAGTGGGTAGAAGAGCAGCTGCAAGACGGAACAAAACCCTGCTCACTGCTTTCAGAAGCTTGGGACCTCTGTACAGACTACCCTTAAAGTGGACTCTCAGCGGTAGAGAGCCCTGACACTGAATGACTTTGAATTCCACATGAAGAAATGTATTTGCCTTCAAAACTTGGGTGTTGCTAAAATGTCTCTGCCAAACTTCTCTGCACCCTGCTGTTGCTCTTAAAAAAAGGAAAGCAAAACTGTACATAGGTATTTTTTAAAATCATGAGCTATTTAAGGAAAAATAGAAGTCAATATTACCCACAGCATACAGATTTAAAAAGTAGAAATGCGAAACTTCAGGAGTGAAGTTTGGGGATCATCGAGGCTTTGGCAAATCACATGAGATCTCATCCTGTAGACTAAAACAAATTTACTAATAAATGCAATCTTTCTTGTTTTATGTGGTTACTTCAATTTTTAACATAATTGTAGTGGAAGAAAACCATAAGTTTTTAGCATTCATTTAATAAGTGATATTTTCTCCTCAAATCAACAAAGAGGGCTTTCAGCCAGAGCTGACTCTACAGGGTGTGGCTGCCAAGTAGAAATCTCCTGAGCAGTGCTCATCAGAGACTGCAGAGCAGTAATTTAGCTGGCTCTAGGCTTAATTCAAGGAAGATCTCAGTCATATTTTTACTTCTAATACTGTGTTTATGATACTAGACATATTATCTTTGTTCCTTCTGCACAGTATGTCTTAGCCGCACTTTTACAGTTTATGTATGGAGGCCTGGGAAAAGCTGACACCAAGTGATCTTCCAGAGAAAGTTGCATGCTTCCAAACTGATTGCAGAGGACGTATCAAAGATACAGGATTAATTCAAATACATGTTTTTTTTTCAGAACATTAACAAAAAAACTAAGTACAAGACGTATATAAAACAAATATTTTCTAAACTATACATTCACTTTGATTTCACTATCTTATCCATTTTTCCTTTCATGGTTTGAAATCCATATTGTTATTTATTTGTCATGTGTTTCCTGTTTGCTGAAGTGCCAGATGCATTTAAGTAAACCTGAATAAATGGAAAATAAAGCTGTGTACATGGTAAATAATTGTAGAACTTTTTATAAAGTGCAAAATCTCTCCAAACCAAAATAATTTTTTATCAATAAATCTTCTAGATACTTCCATAAATGAAGTGGTTTTATCAATGTTACTGAGCTTATCTCAAAAATGGAAAGTTGAAGGGTAGTCTCATTATTTGGAAAATCCAAATGAACAGTTGAAGTACTTATTTCAGTCTGCATAAAATAAAACAACAGAAAAACTGCTGTCACTTAGAAGCAGATAGAGGTGTGTAGGTGTGTGAGAATTGAACTATTGCCTGGTCATTGTGATTGATTGTTCACATTAATCAAATTCATTGGCTAAGTGTTGACACCACTTGTTGGGTAGGGATATAATCACAAATTCTCAATGAAACCGTAAAAAGATACATATGTACATTGAACCAGAATTGACTTGGATGCTAGTGCTAATGATTTCAACAATCCTCTTTATTGCAATTACTGTGAGATTAGCATTTTGAGTTAAATGACTCCAGGTTATATCCTTTCTTATAAAAGGCCTTTATTTGAAGTTGCAGAATTATGCTAAGGAGAGACTCAAGGAAGCAGTTCTTTCATTCACCCAACCCACATTTTTCACTAGCCTGAAATATTAGATAAAGACTGTCCTGCCAGGCATGGTGGCTCACGCCTGTAATCCCAGCACTTGGGAGGCTGAGACAGGCGGATCGTTGTGAGTTCGAGACCAGCCTGGGCTACAAA
>RJWT010041269.1:0-12350 GCA_004365215.1 Cuniculus paca
AGTTAAATCTAAATCCTCTGGCTCCACTCTGGGTTTCACATTTTGTACACCTTCCCTGAGCACATGCACACCTGTCAAATTGTATGCTTTTTTTCCTGTTAACCTGTCTATTGTCACATACACACTAACTACACTAACTTGTAGACATTAACTCAATGTCTTAAACTTCAGAGAAAAAAGATTGAACTTCCCTGTAAGTAGAAACTCATTCAGGTCACTTCTTTCCATGTCGAGTCAGTATTGCACCATCCCCTCACTCTGGAGTGCCCTCTGCCTGTCCTTCCTATACTGAGAAGTATCTGTTACTCTTGGGACTCTTACTAAAACTCAGACTATTTCCATTTTAGGGCTCCACCACAAAAAGCCAGTCATTTTCACTGCCATATATTTGTCTTGAACAGATTCCTGACACAAGCTAACAGCTCAATATCTCATTTTAATTATGTACCTACCATTTGTATCTCACTCTTGTGTCAAATTGTAATCCCTTACTTGTCTTCTTTAAAATGTTATAATTCTATCATGAAATATACAGATCGTGTTATGGTTGATACATTGTGTCAACTTGAGAAGCTTAGAAGTTTAACCAGACTTAGCAGGGAGCCAGGGTTCTTACCTTTAAATATCCTCATCCTGTGCAAAGGAGGGCAAGGAGTTTGTGAGTGTTAAACCCGCCCTGAAGGGGGGGCTTGGCTTGTGTACAATATAAGGGAGGAGAAGAGTCTTGTTTCCCTGCTTTTGCTCTGGCTGGTGCCTTGAAGTGTTGCCCCAGGGCCATGCCACCCTGCCTTGGAGCCAGTTGATTATGGACTGAAATCTCCAGAAACTGTAAGCTAAATAAATTTTTTCTTCCCTAATTTTGGGTGTCAGGTTTTTGTCTCAGCAATGAGAGAAAGAAACCAAGACAGATACCATAGGGTTCAATCAATCGTGATAATCAATAAATGTATATTCAATAAATTTATTTGGATAAATTCCAAAGTACAGAAGAAAATAGGCAAAGTATTTGTATAAATGATCTTAGGAATGACAAAAAATATTTGGCTGTACTTGAGGAAAATGGTTTTTCGTTCACAGTATTTCAATGCTCAACCTTTCACTTTATCATAAATATGTATATTTGTTTAAAATTAGTCTTGATCTTTGAAATAATTTTGAGAATATTCTTTCTAACCAATGAGTTCTATTAACTTAGATGATTACAGTATATTGTCAATCTAATAAAACTATATATATATTTCTAAATATTTGGATTACACTCTGATTATTTTGTTATATGTATTGAAATAAGATTTTCCAGTATTTGAAATATTTCTATGAGGGATCCAATCAGTTCTTAAAAACCATTTCTCAAAAAGGAGATCTCAACTTCTGATACTAGATGTAGAATCTATACTTTACTAAAAGTAAGTGATAAAATTAGTGAAAAGAGGATACATACAGTAAGATTACCATTTAATGACAGCTATTCTGTATCCCATCATTTTCAATGATGGGATCAAACTTTGTTTAAAGAAAATACTTTAAAGTACTTTAATAAATGGAAAAAATTAACCATGCTCCTGTGGAAATTCATGACAATGCACAGCCCTTCCATGAAACTGTCATATTGCATGAAAGCTTATTCATATGTTGATTTATGCATGAAAAATACTTGGATGAGCACACTCTATTCATAACTGTAATTCTACTAATTAATACTTTTCAATTTTCTTGATCAAACTAAATTCAAAGTAGTGATTTAACTTAAATACTGCTCTAAAAGTGGGACCAAGGATAATCCAGGATAAGTATAAAATGGTAAGCTGTTTCAAATATTTGGAATCTATAATAATTTAAACAATCGTGATAGTTTATTGAGAGAAAACTAAAATAGCACTAAACGCTCTACTGTAGCAATAGCATTTTACTGCAATTGTTAACATATATACATTCTCTGAGGGCTCATCAACCGCGTGTGTCATGACTTTCATTCTGGGCTCCTTGACTCCCAGAGTACACATGAGGTCTTCATGGAACTGAAATTTCAGTAGCAGTACTGAAGGTATTTTTTTTCGGTAGAAGAAGATAGAATTGATGCTAGAAAAGGAATTAAGTAATGTGAGGTAAATTGGAGAGTTTTCAGAAAATGCAAGTTAGTGAAAATTTTGAAAATATAATGCAAGATAACAGATGTAAAGGCTGAGACAAAAGAATCACCCTTGCCATTCTAGTTTCTTTAGGGAAGAAAACAGAATAATTATATTATTAAAATATCACCTTTTGGCAAAATCTCAGGCAGTGACTACTAATCACCCTTGGCTTCTTTTTTTCTTTTGGAATTAATGATAATAAGTCTAAATAAAAAACCTGAACTATAGAAGGTCAGGAAGTCTAGTCATACATTAATACTGATTTAAAACAAAAATAAAAATAATGTTATTTTAAACCCAACTCCATCTCAACCTTTAATTCTAAACCAGAATTTGGGACAATGCCTGTGGATAGCAATAGTTAGAGAATATGAATCTAATTTAGCTCAAATAAAATTTCTTTTGTACCTCACATGTGCCAGGAACTGGGCTGAACATTTTCAAAGTTCAAAGTAAAACTAAACTAGACCCCAACCTTCAAGTAACTTACAGCAAAGTGAAAATCCTCTTTCAAACCCTTTCCAGATTTGACTAAGACTGGCATTTTATTGAAAGGTTTAGAAAACCAAGGAGAAAGAAAAAGTGGTTTCATATAAAATAACCTAGTCCTAAAGATAAAAAAGAAAGGAAATTTCTGAGCATGGAAAGTCTGAGTGTTCAGAAGAAAATGGCTTGTTCTCAACATTTGTGTATTTTCTGCCTGATGACATGGACCATCCTGGTCTGTTGTCTGCAGCCCCTTTCAATTCCAGCCATCTAGGTTGGCTCTGAGCACTTCCTTCTGTGGGTTCAAATTATTCCTCATTAAAACACCTCCGTGAATGGATACTGCTTGAACTCATACTCATAAGTGAAATAAATTAGAGTCACATGTGCGAACATCATATTGTCTCCCTGGTGTGAGAAACTGAAAGAGTAAATAAGTTCTAAAATGTACAATAGATATTGTGAAATGGAAATAAATTGTTCAAAAGGAAAAAGGAACTAGAATGGGTAGAAGGGGAAAAGAAAGTAGGCAGAAGGGAAAAAATGCAAGTCAGTTATACTGTTAGTGTCAGTTCATTAAAAAGGAAGGTTTGTGCTCATATCAATTAGAGAAATTTTTATGCCCGTATCTTGTATCCTGAGCAACTGCTTTAAAGATAACAGTATGTAATATATTAACTATTGTTATTCTATTATTTTGTTATGAAATTTTGTTTTACCTTTTTTCCATAAAATAAAGTTAAAAAGAAAAACACCTCCCTTTTACCCTTTGTAATGGGAATTCAGATAGTGATGAACTCCAACAGAATTCAGCTACCCCACAATGTAGGTCATAACACTTCAGTTATTTTTTGTTAAACTAAAAAAAAAAAAAACATTGAAGAACTTTTTCCCTTTAATGTTTAAAATAAGAATTTATCTATTATTTATATTTTATTTAAAACTATAAGGAACCATACTGCTTAGCAAATTTGTCTGTTTTCAAGATAAAATTAGGGTTGCTGCACCAAAATACTCAATTCATTTCCAGAAATAGCCATCTAACTCCATGCTGCACAGCATCTGATGCTGGAGATGCACAGACAGAAACAACATTATCTTTACTCTGACTACACCTGTGTTAGGAGAGCAGCTCAAAACATCGAACAGCACAAAAATTGGGGAGGAAACATTTTTGAGAAAACAAAGATGGCTGGGAAAGTGATATTTCATGAGGAAAAAGAGGAATTTGCTTTTAGTAAAGGAAACACACTCCATGTAAAATTGGCAAAAAAGACATATTTGGAGATCCAAACTTACTTGTGCAGAATGAGCAACATTTTGTTCTTCTACCACAGTTTAAGCACTGTCCTTAAAATGGCAACAGTTGGAGAGAGTGGTGGGCATTGAGATAATATGCTGGCATGAGAGCAAGACGCAGGACTTTTAAGATCATTTGTTGGGTAATAGGATCCTTAAACAATAACTCTAGCATAACAGGAGATGTGCACTGGTCCCCAAAGGAAGGTCACAGTTGGAATTTCACAGAACCCAAGAAACACGGACAATACACAGAGGCTATTGGACCAAGTTGGCCAAAACAAAACAAACCTAAGTAGTCATTTTTTTTTTACTTTCTCTCTACCACCTTTTTCTAGTCCATGTTCTGTCTACCCAAAGCCTTCTGAAATATTTTAATCCTCTATCATTTAATGTGAAATACCCACATCCTGTTTTGCAATTTACCAGTTAAGTGAGCCCAGGGAACTTGCTGGATTCACTCAGCTTGGTTTGATCCACTGTAAAGTGAAGATGATAAAAATAATTCCTAAGGTTGCTGTGAGGGTCCAATAAGTCCATTAGCCCAACCTTATCACCTCGGTCCCTGGCACATTCTCAACACCAAATAAACCACTAAATGTGACTCTGGCTGTGGTGATCATGCTGATGCTTAGACAAAGGTAATACATACAAAAACCAGGTGATTTGCCCAAAGCCACGAAATGTAATGAAGCAAAAATAAATAAATAAATAAATAGAGACAATTTTTAAAAAGTATTTTAAGTATGTTAGAGGTCTTACATATGCCTTTATGTCTTTTGATATTTACAATGACTTTATTAGAAAGACGTTAAAAAAATTATCCTCCCAGTCTTACACCTGAATACATGACTACATAGAAAAGGCAAATGTCTGTCCCCAGTGCCCACCAGATATGGAACTAATGCTCTGATTTCTAGAGTTCTAACCTTCCCTATTTAGGCAGCTGTCTCTCCACATTGGTGATTAGTAGGACCTTGGAAAACAAAACAGTCGAATGAGCCAAAAAAAAAAAATGAGAATCCTTTTAGACTTTTGCATGAATAGAATACACAGTCACTCTGCTCTAAAAATTCTTACTTTCCAAAGTAAATGATTACGCATTCTTGAATCTTTGAGATACAACAGGATCTTGGAGAACTTAAAAGCTAAGGAATGCATCATGAAAACAAAGTATAAGTAAAGGCACAAAATTAAGTGAAAAATTAAACTCCAAGGAAAGAGGGAGTACCATATACAAGTCCATTAAAGCAGACATGAGCACTGACAGCACAATGAAGTATACTAAGGTGTTATCAACTAAAAAAACAAAATAAGAGCCATTTTTAAATTATTTCTCAACAACTCATTAAGGTTAACCAAACAGCAAGAAAAGACTTGCTTGTCCCATACCAGAGGTTTTTTTGTCTGAAGATGCAAAATGGAGAAATTTCTGTGACACCTGACACCATTCCCTAGCAAAGGTTTTAAACCAATGTATTTTCTTAGAACTCAAGTTGGGCATAGAAGGAATCTTCAATTTAATACCAACTATATTAATCCCATTAATATATCCTTAGCACATGTTCATTCAACCCACATAAAATATTAACGGGGATACAGAATGCACTGTTTTCTCTTGAAGCATAACCAAAAGCTACAACAATTCATTTGTCAGATATAACTTGATCTGATTGGTTATATATCTAAAAGCAATGATTTCCATTTTAATTAATTCTAAAGTCTACATGATAAGTCAAATTCCCTACTTACAAGACTGTCTTTCATATCTGATCCTAAGTCCAGTTATATTTCTAATTATTTATTTCTGCAGACCTGACTTTTTCCAACCATATTTCAGGGATTCTAATCTGGAAGCTTATTTTCTTTCCTTCTTACACTACGCTCTTAATGACAGACTATATTTTTCAGAATTAGCACAATTTTACAAGTTAGCTCTGATCAATATATCACTGTCCTTTTGATAACGTCACTAATAAATACTCTAGTTTTTCTTTCTCTTCAATTATTTACTTTAAATTTTTAAGTCCATTTGACACATTTACATCCTTGAATAAAAGAGCATTCAAAAAGTTTTAGATAAATATGTGATACAATCCAAAAAATATGGTTAATATTCGTAAGTTGAGTATACAACTCTCATAATGAATGGGCAAGCTCATTAAAGCTGGCATGAATATTGATAGCAACAAACTATACCAAGGTACAACTAACTAAAAGCTGAAAATGAGATTGCTTAAATTAGAAAAAAAAAAGACACATTGCCATTAATCTTTCTTAAAATATACTCCTTGCTTTGAAAACATTTATCCATCATTACTGTTAATTGCTGAAGCATTTCTTGGGAGTATATTTTTATGAGTTTCTTTATTTACATTGTTGTAGTTGCCTCAATGCCCTGGTCCAAAATGTTTACATTTCATGGTAATTTTGTGTTTGGAGAAGAACCAAAGATGTATAATAATGTTTCTATGAGTTTTTTTTTTTCTGTTAGTTGGCACTTGAAAACAGTATATCCCAGCATAATACTCAATTTTTTATTTCACACTATTTTAAATTCCAGTTCTATTTGAATCATTTCAGACTCTTGTATAAATTCACTAAAGAAGTTTCACTTTTCCTACATTATTAGAAATGCTTAATGCTTTATCTCAACATTGTTCTATCTTCATATTTATCTTTCTCTTAATATTCTTATTTTTAAACAAGTATTTGATTAGAATTACTATATTCAATATGAACAAAACTTCACTGAATAGTATACAAATTTAAATTATTTAGTATAATCATTAGTGCTTATTAAATGTACAAATCAATTGGTTTCACTATGTCATTTGCACACATTGAAACACCATTCTTTGACAGTGATCTCGTCATGTTAAGCAAAATAAGCCAGAAACAGAAAAACACATGTTTTATCTCATATGTGGAAACTAAAATCAATGGTCTGAAAGTAACAGTGAAGACAGATTGTGAGAGAATAGGATGTGGACTGGGGAAGTAAGAGATGGGAGGGCGAGATACAGCAAAAGTGACGATGGATATGAACAGAAATTCTAATTCTGCCACCTCCCACTATGTCATTTTTAACAAATCATCTATTTCCTTTAACCTCCAGTTCTTTACTTACAAAAATGAGCATATGATTATCTAAGTTAAAGAAATATGAACAACAGCTGTACCAAATTGAAAAGTGCATAGCATTGTACCTGGCGACTATTAGGTGGTCCCCAAGATGTATCTTTTATCATAATAGCATTAATAAAGAATTTATGAGGGTATATACTGAAGGAGGACCCTAACACTGATCTAAGTAACTCCATTCCATCCCCCTCTGGTTTTATTTTGCCTCTTGGTTTCTTCTGAGTTGTCCCAAATGTTCCAAGTCTCGTGCACTTACCTTGGGTCCCATGAATAATACATCTGATTGGTAAACATCTTTACAACAGGGACGAAAACTACTCCCAAAAGCAATGGTGAGTTTCCCAAATAAGATCATACATGGCAAGATCACCTCCCTAAGCAAGAGCAATTACCCCAGGACAAAAACTACAGGTTTCCCTTAAGAAGGAACAACATTTCTTAATGGGACAGAATTTTCCACACAAGCAATGAAGATTTTCCCAGAGTTTGGCTTAACTAGTTATGAGATAATGTTCAACCAAGCCAAGGCCTGACCCAGACTACCTGCTCTGCCAAATACGCAGATTCTTCAGCTACGCAAACCACCAACCCAATTTTCTTTTTTTTGTTTTGTTTTGTTTTGTTTTGTTTTGTTTTGTTTTGTGTTTTGGTTCATCCCCCTGGAATGTGTTCTTCTATGCACAACACCAGGACTAAACTTTACTTTTACATAGATTATTCCATCTATTCTTAGCTCAACCTGATCTCTCTAATTTCAAAATATCTTTGAAAAAAAGAAAACCTGAATTTATTAACTATTGTTTGAAATCTATTATTTTCATTTAGTTTTGACTGTCTCCAGTCACCACAATTAGGTTTCATTTCCTTTGAACATGGCAGTGGTACATTTATCCTTCAGTCATAATTATTAAAATGTATAAATGAAGACTGTAACCCATATAAATCTTTACTTGTCCTGCAAAACGTAATTATCAAGTACAGTGGAGCTAAAACCAACCACAATTGTGTAAAATATTACAGGGGTATGAAATCATCATTTATTTGACTGAAATCCTTTCTAATATCCACATAGCACATAGTTGGAACTCTAAATGTACTCTAAATGTACATAGTTGGTGTACTCTAAATGTAACTGTTTCATTTCATTCGTTCAAGTGCTTCATTTTCCTTCTTTTAAATATTAAAATATAATATTCTATTTCAACAAGTATGAGATAACATGAAATCTAGATTTCTCGCTCTAAAGTTTACTTTATATGGAAAATTTCCCTTAAAATCTTTAATCAATGCATTTCTAAACCATATATATATTTTTTTCTGAATTCTTTTTCCCCTGAAACGTTAGGGTTACTAAGTTTTATGGGTAAGTTATTTTCCTTACTGTCTTGGTGTTTAGAATAAGTACTGTTATTTTAAGACAAACTGGAATCTTAAAAGCATTACCTTAAAAAACCTGTTTAGATTTGATTTTCAAACAAAAGTTTGATTACTTGCAGAGAATACAAAAGATTGCCATACAATCAGTTTTTATTGCAGACTTTTTTGTCATTTCAAACAATTTAATATAAATGATACTTAATTTAAACTTTTGTAAAAATACCATTTAACAAACAATACACCAATGAAGAAAACATATTTGGTTATTTAGAGAAATGAAAATTTGCTTGATAGTATACTTTTGCAAGCACTGCTTTTTTTCATCAGAAAATTATCTACCTTACTTAGTAAGCTGATCTGACACACATTACTCTAAGAAGAAATTCATCCTTTATAACAATTAATTACATTCCTAACCTAATTTTCAATGCCTTGAACTATGAATCAAGAACAGGGGTATCACAGTATCTCAGCGCTCTATGTGTTTATCTGATGGGCTACAAAAAAAGAAGGTCTAAAAGGAAGATAATGAGCTACAGAGAATATCAAGTATCAACCTCTTACTGAACCATAGAGTAAAAATCCTATTGTAAGAATCTATGACCTGAGTGTGTCTTTATTTTTCCAGGATTACTAACAACCAATTGTTATTCTCTGATCCTTCCTCTCCTGTGGGTCTTTGAAATAAAAGAAACACAGTTTGTCTTTCATTTTAACGTCTGGGATCAAGGCTCCCTTTTAGTTCTACTGCAGTTGAGAATGTATTTCTACCAGCCTGTTTCATATATGAAGGAGAGGAGGGGCTGAAGGAAAGGTAAGGGAGTGAGAAAAAAGAAAAAACAATCAAGTTATAGCATGTACATGTATAAATTCCCTATAATGAATGTGATCAATATGTATTCATAAAATGTACCAATAAACTTAATTAATTTAAAAAAAGAATTCCATGATTCCCCCCACACCACTCACTGGCCTTGCTACTCTGCATTTTTATCTCCACTCCATGTTCAATTCCCATACATAAAACAAACAATTCATTGGCTAACTATATTTATATTTTAGTGAGAATTTCAGTATTCTAGTCATTGCGATGATGATAGCATGCTTAACACTAATTGGAAAAAAGAAAAAAATGGCAACTCAATCACTTTTCAGAAAACTATTCAATATTTTAGTATAGTCACTTCTGGTGTTCACTTTGTGTACACAGATGTGTACACATATAAGATACAACTGTGAATATACATGTATATAAATCTGTACTATACAAATTTTACTTAATATTTCATTCTAAGTATGTTTGACTCTCATTATTTTTGTCAAGTAATCATTTTACTGGTTGCCTAGTAGTTCATTAAATGCATGTAGATTTTTAAGGAGTCACATGCATAAATTTGGAATAGCTGTCTAATATTTTATCTTAGTGTATTACACTGCAGTAAAAATGTTGTCTTGAAAATCATTATGAACTTTACCTTCCATATCAGTTAGGCTGATGATAACAAAAATGAAATTTTCATCAAGAAGTTTAAAAAATAAGATAGAGAATAAGGTATTTTATCTGAGTTAGATATTTTAGCTAAGTGAAGTACATTAGTACCCAACAACTTCTGCAACTCACTCAAATACAAAAATTGAAGCATGCTAAACAAGGACCAAAAAATAAATCAGCTTCAGGACAGATTCACTTATCTCATTCTCTAAGTTATGAATGTTAATATATTATTTACAATAATGTGTTTTATCATAAAAGTTATAACAATGACTTCTCATTGTTTCCTTAATATCCTGGATACTATTCATGAGAATGAGACCATCAGGGGCATTTATAAAGACCTATCTGATAACCACGGCATTCCTAAGAGCACTCATATGGATCCCTGCCATTTAACACCCACAAAGCTACAGACTTTTTTTTTAATGTTTATTTTTTTGTTAGTAAATGTTTGCATTACACAATGATCACATTCCTTTTGAGGAGCCAGTACACGTACATAACATGAATTAATTCTTTTTTTTCATTCTTTTTCCCTCCCCACTCTCCTCCACCCTCCATTTCTTGATCCCCTTTCCATTTGAACAAAATCTACCTCCCGATTTTCATTTACTTTCTTTCTTTTTTGCCTTTTACCTGTGCTCTTTACTTAGTTTTGCTCATTCACCTTTCACAATGCTTTCAATTACAGTACCATTATCCCTAGTTGGAATGAAGAAACCAAGCGTCAACAGGCTTAAATAACATGCCGAAAGACCCTGGATTGCCATGATTTAACAGTCTACTTCAATATGTTACACTATCACATATCAAAGTTAAGAGTTTTAAATATCTTTATAGGAGTATTATGTGGCAAATGAGTTTAACTGGCACCAACACCAGTTTGATAAGATCAAGATAAAATGCAAATCTTCATATATTATCACACATCCCAGTCAAGTGTATTCCAAAAATTGTGCAACAACTTGTATTACAGGTATAATTCACATTTTAGAATTACAGAAAAATCATACATTCTTTGAGAAAAGGAACCAAAATTACCTTCTACTTACTGTGAATAAAGTGTACCCACATTTACACAGCAAGAAAACATAACACATTTTTCAATTTTCAATTAAACTATTCTGCACTACTGCAGTCTGGGCAGGGTTCAGATTTCTGGGCCACTCAAAAGTAAATGTGACACAAGTCCCATCCTCATGGCTTACTCCCAAGGAGCCAAGACTGTACAGTACAACATACTGGCTATTGGCCAGAACAGAATGTTTCCTTGGGAGTAAATATTAAGAAATTTTCAGACAATTTGACATTACACCAACATCCAAAAACATGATCAGTAAACTAATGTCACCAAGCAAGTGTCAAATTCAGAGTAAGCAAGCCATTAATAGCTGATATACAATAAACTTTTTACCTGATGATATATTTGTCCACTGTAATCTAGATTGATGTAAAATCTAGAATATATTTTTGATCAATGCAACACTTAAATCGTATATACTATATAGGATACAGTTTGGAACTGGTGCTGATAAAGAGTTCGAGACAAAATTTAAAAATAATACTTGATTCTTAAAATTTCAAAATAAATTAGCCTGAGACTGCTAAATTTACTTGTTTTAAAAGCTCATCTTCCATTACCATCATTCTAACTTGGGAATCTGGTTTCTTTTCTATTATGAGTGTTATAAAAATAAAAAACAAAAGTAGGCTAGATACCTCATTGTCCTTTGTGAGTTCTGCTGTCCATCTAACCTACCTACATTTATTAAAAAGAGATAACCTATTTATTATATAAAAGTTTTTAATACTGATTGTTCAGATTTTGTTCACAATCAGTCAACAGGTTTTTAATATGAAAAATTATTATTTCTCCCAATTTTCCTTAACTCTGATTTAGGAATAACAAATAGTTACTAGTTTATTATGAATCTTGAAACTGTACACATTCTTTCAAATACAGTAACTCTCAACATTCCTTTTCTCTATGTGAATATTATGCTTAGACTTACGTTTGATTAAAATTTAACTTCAGGTCTTTTGAAAATATTAACAGAAGATTTCTGGTTTTATTTGAACTATGAATTTATTTTTCTAGAAGTTAATTTTTATTGTATTCTCAAAACACTTTTATGGAAAAATGGAAATAAAAACAGGTGAATTAACACTTAAAAATATTGGTGTTTCACAATAGTTTTAGAAACATTGCATTACAGGAGATTAGGTGTATTGTAATTATACCCAACACAGAAATTTCTATGCTATGTGCTCACACTAAAAGAGTTCAGAGAAGATAATGTTTCTTATAGCTGGCAGGAAAAAGAATATTCACTGTCATTACTTCAGGGTGTTAAATTTCTAGTGGAATAAAATTTGTCTTTCAGATTTGGGAAGGGATTCCAGGTAAAAACAAGTGT
>RJWT010041270.1:0-12353 GCA_004365215.1 Cuniculus paca
GACCTGTCCATGCTGCTAGAGCCTGGCCCAGCGCCATGATTCTAGAGCACAAATGCTCCAGATAGCTGTGGTTCTGGGCCTGTGACCCCCCGATTCTGAACTCTGGTCCCACAGCTCTGGATATGCTGAGCTTGGACTCCAGTTTTGGGGGCCCAGAGTGTGATTTAAAGGACCTGTATCCCAGATACTATCCGTCAACGGCAGAACTAGGACTCTTTGAGCCTGGGGTCCTAGGAGGTCAGGCTCTGGGACTCCTGGCCTGCAGGGGGTGTCCCAGCTACCACACAAGGCTGAGCTGCCCCTGTGCCCACAGCACCCACAGTGCTGGTGGACGTGCAGGAGACGGAGCCAGTGATGCAGGAGGAGATCTTCGGGCCCATCCTGCCCCTGATGACTGTGAGGAGCCTGGACGAGGCCATCGCCTTCATCAACCGTCGGGAGAAGCCACTGGCCCTGTACGCCTTCTCTAACGACAGCCAGGTAGGGACCGGCAGGCTGGGATCAAGTGCCAGTAGTGGGCCACGGTAGTGGTGGCAGCAGACAGGATGTGGCTCCTCTGGGACAGTCGTAGGACTTCAGGGATGAAGGCCTCTGGCCCTCCACTTCCTCCCAGGAGCAGCTGAGATCCCCACAGACCCTAGGGGCGCCACACTCTGCTGAGCCTTTAGTGGGCAGCTCCCCAAGATCTCTGGGGCCCAGGGTCCCTCACCTATGCACTCTCCCATACAGCCCAGCCTGTGTCGCCCCTCAGCACCTGGTTGTAGAAGCACACACGTGCTGGGGAGCAGAGGGTGCAGGAGTGATCTGAACATGCCAGCCCCAGAATGAGCCTTGGCCCCCCCATCCCTGAGAGCCCCAGTGGCACAGGGTGGAGGGGCCCCCAGCCTAGGACACTCCAAGAAGCACCAACAGTCCCCAGCACCCTCACCCATCCCTCATGAGATCCTCTCCCTGTCCGAACAATGGTTTATATTGTTTTTAAGTTTTTATTTTTACTAGTATACATTTATAGTAATGACTACATTCCTCACAGGGAGTTGGCACATGTACATAACACATCTTAGTTTCTTTTAATCAAACAGTGTTTTTGTTTGTTTGTTTGTTTTGTACCAGGAATCAAACTCAGGACCTTGGGCTTGCCAGGCAGGCGCTGTGCCACTGAGATGTATCTCAGCCTCTAAACAGTGGTTCATTTTGCTTTGCTTTGTTTTGATCTTTTTGAGACAGGATCTCACTATGCAGTTCAGGCTGCCCTTGAGCTCACTTTGTACCCCAGGCTGGCCTTGAACTTGCAAGGATCCTCCTGCCTCAGCTTCCTGAGTACTGGGATTATAGGTGGGCAACACGACGCCCAGCTTAAAAAGGTGGTTTTTAAATAGACTTTTCGAGAAAAAAAATAATGAGATAACATGTAGTCTAAATGACATGCTCTAGAAACATTTTTGTTTTGTCTGGAAACATTTTTTTCACATGCATTAATTTTTACGGGGGGTACCGGACTTGAACTCAGGACCTTGCACTTGCCAGGCAGGGGCTGTGCTGCTGAACTATGTTCCCAGCCCTGCATTTGGTTTAAAAGGGTCGGTATATGACACTTTCAGAATCCAAATGGCCAAAAGTTACTGTAAATCCATTTATTTTCCCTTTTTGTGTGAGCAATCAAATGTGCTATGCAGCCAGGTTATTTTAGATAAACTTGATTAACTTTTAATATAAACTATTACAGTGCAAAGACTGTACGGTCCCCATGTACCCCACACCCCCTCCGCCACAGAAGGTGCCGACTCGGGTACACCACTAGGAACTTATTAACCTTCTTGGGATCCTGCCAGTTTCTCCATTAATGTCTTCTCTTTGCTGCAAGATCTAATGTTGTTCAAGTTCCTAAGGAGGAATCTGATCACGTCGTTGTCCTAGTGTCCCCATGCTCACCCCACACAGTCCCTCTGCCACCCAGGTTGCCCTCCTCCCGGTCCCCCGGGCACATCAGGTCCCTCCCCTGGGATGCCTGCCTCCCTGACTACCGGGCACCTCCCCGCTGTCACTGCACTCTCCACGTCCCCAGGCAATGCTGGGTTTCTTGCCACACACTTGGGACACATGTTCCGGGTCAGGGCTTCATGCGGGGCTGCTCCACATCTGCCCCAAGCCGACACAGTGGCCCCAGCCCCTTGCTGAAACAAGACGGTGGAAGCAAGTTCCGCCCTCACACTTGCTGTCTCCTAGGTGGTCAAGCAGGTTCTGGCCAGGACCAGCAGCGGGGGATTCTGTGGGAACGACGGCTTCATGCACATGACCCTGGCCAGCCTGCCCTTCGGAGGAGTGGGTAGGTGCTGCTCCCCTGTGCCCTTCCGTGATGGCACCTAGCGCTCCCTGCTGTGAAATGCAGGGGGCCGGCATGGAGGCTCCTCTCCAACAACTGCGTCCCACCCCAGCCTCCCTCTCCCGCCTGTTCCCACCCCAGAGTGGCTCGGAACCCTCCAGACCTATCTACACTTATTCATGCAGGTGGACTGAAATTCTGTTGTTTTTCTTTACTAACACCACGGTGGCTACCCTGTCCACTCTGTCACTGCTCACCTTTCTCCCAACAGCATACCTTCGTGTCTGTCCATCTGTCCACACACACAGCTGCTGGGTGCTTTTCCTCCATGCTGCTCTCTCATCCACCAGGGGCCTGCAGTCCAACCCAGGGCACGGGGCACGGAGGCCCGGGGTGTGCAGGTGGCCCCCACCAACGCATTGCCAAGTTTCTGACACCTCTGAGTCAGAAACCCTACAGCTTGTCCCAGGAAGCCCCCGACAGGCTGTGACCTAGGACAGCCACTTCCCCTCCCTGGGGCCACTTCCTCAGTGAAGGGGCAGTACTGGAACGAGTGACTCCAGGTCTCTGTTCATGCCTGGCCAGTTGTGTCTCATGCAGGCTGGACTCTCCCTGGAGGGTGGCCAGTGCCACAGCTGTCCACAGTGGGCTGAGAGCTAACATAGGGCAGCACAGCCTGGCAAGGGGACGCACTGCATCTGTGGCTCTGGACCTCCCTCCTGCCTCTGTGAACCTCAGCTCTCCCCTGGGCCCCTGCTAGACCCTGCCAACCTGCCCCCTCCAGTCCTAGCCACTCATTCTTCCTCCTCTGCCTGGGAGGAGTGGGGTCTGCATGTAAATCTGGAAGCCCTCCTTGACGGCCCAACTCTGCCCATGCTGTGGCCTCTGGACAACCCTGGCTGGGTCCTTGCCTCCTTTTGACACTGAGAACTCACAACAGCACAGCGCTTTCTGTGTCCATGGTTGGAACACTTACTTGGTGTCACAACCCTAGGAGGCAGGTGTCACTGTCACACAAGAGGAGGCGGAGGCAGTTGCTTGACAGAGCTAATCATAGCAGAGCCAACACCAACCCCGGCCAGTCTGGCTCTGGAAGACACACCACTGACACCACCTGGTGTCCCCGGAGCTTACTGAGCTGGTGCTAAAGCCTGCCTTGGGGCTTGGCCCTTTACACACAATGCTTCATAATTAGCTTACTGGACAGATGGGGAAGCTGAGGCTCACAGGGGTGATGCAGCCCCCCCCATCAGAGCCCAGGTCTGCCTGACACCCCCTTGGCCGGCCACGGAGGCCTGACCACGTGTGTTCTCTGCTACTGCACAGGTGCCAGCGGGATGGGCAGGTACCACGGCAAGTTCTCCTTTGACACCTTCTCCCACCACCGTGCCTGCCTGCTGCGCAGCCCCGGGATGGAGAAGATCAACGACCTCCGCTACCCGCCCTACTCGCCCAGAAACCTGAGGGTGCTGCTGATGGCCATGGAGGAGCGCAGCTACAGATGCACGCTGCTTTAAGCCTGTGGCACCAGGTGGCCCCCACCCAGCTGCTGGAGATGTAGCCTGGAGTCAAGGGCACAAGGACACTTGCCAGGTCACAGAGCAGACTGCTCAACCCAGAGCAATGCCCTCCTTCCTCCCTCTCGGGGTTCCCTTTTTGGGCTCTTGCTGCCCTCCACCAAGGCTAAGTTGAGTGGGAACATGGGACAGGTGTGCAGTAACAGTGAGCTGTTTACTTCCTCCGGCGCCAGACCCACATGTCCTAGAAGAGATGCAGCAGAGGAGCCCCAGCACCTGCCACACCTTGGAACTTGTGTGACTGTAGCATCCCTGTCTTCTCTAAGTCTCAGTTTCCCCAGCTGTACACGAGAGGTGATGAACCACTGACACCTCCTGAGACTGTATGAAGATTAAATGAGGGAGGTGCAGACACCCAGCTCTGGGTGTCCATCTCTTCTCCCTGGAGTGTGGTGGGCTGCCTCCCTCTTCTCTCCCGCCAGGTGGGGCCCTTCGCACATCTCACTCTCAGCAGCTCCCACGCGGGACTGCTCCTCCGCCCCATTCTGCGTATCCTCGGGGCGCTCGTGGTCTCAGCCACCAAAGCCAATATCCTGGGCTCCCTGCTTGACACCCAAGTTCCACCCTGGTGCAAATCGTGCTGATTCTGTAGCGCCCAGGAATGCTTCGATCCATACTCGAATCACGATATTAAGCCAGGCCTGGTGCAGGTCACCACCCACCACCTCTCTTCTCCCCGGTGCACACCGATCTTTCCAAAGCAAACTGAACCATCCCACTCCTCTGCTGGGAGCCCTCGGTGGCTTCCCGTGACAGGTCCCGCAGCCACACCAGTCCTAGGAGGGTCTCTCTCTAGGGCCACGCATCAGCCCCGCGCTCACCCTATTTTTGTAGGGAGGACGCAGCACATGCCCTCTTTATCCTTCCTGGCCAGTTCAAGTCCTACTAACCGTCACCTAAGATACTACCTCCTCCGGGGAGTCTTTCCTGACCACCACCCCCGACACACGCAGACTGACTCAGGGGAGTCTCAGAGCCCGCAGCCCTCGCAGGTTCCTCTACCACAAACACGCGAGGAAATGGGTGGAGCGATGAGGCTCCCGAGCCTTACGGATCCAGGCGCAGACCAGCGGGTCGCACCGCGCGGCTCGCCGGCTCGACACATCCCTGCCTCATTTCATCCGTAAAATGATAACAATGATTCTCCCACGAGGGGGTAGCTGACGTCACGTGGGCAGTGTTAGAGCGGAGAGCCGCCGTAGCCCGATTGACTTCGCGGTCCCGATGCTGATCCCACAGGGCCCACCCAGCCACCCGGCCACCCGGCCACCCGGCCACCCGGCCACCCGGCCACCCGGCCACCCGGCCACCCAGCCACCCTACCCTCTGCACTCTGGAGCCTCTTCCTAAGCCACGCCCCGGAAGTCCCGCCTCCAGAGGCTCGGAGGTCCTCGCGAATTGGCCTCTCTGATCCAATATGGCGGCGCCCTCCAAAACTTCAAGCCCTTGCTCTCTCTCAGCCAATCAGCGAAAATATATATCAAGATTCCGCCTTCTTCTGCCGGGACCGCCGGCCAATCAGACCACACCATGAAGGCTCGCCAAGGAAAAGGCGACGCCAGCCAACCCAATAGTAGTGTCGCAGAGCTAGGCTCCGCCTCTCGGCTGTCCGGCCCGCTCGGCTATAGGGAAGGAGCAACAGCTCCTCAAGGTGGGTGTTCAAGGCTCGGTCGTGAAGGGCAGGCCTGTGCAGCGCGGCGTCGAGGGCAAGTGTGGTGTGCTGTTTAATCCCGCAGACTCTGCGCTCAGGCTCCCTCCGCGGGTTTCAGACGCGCGGCCTCCATGTCCTTCAGCGTGTAGCGGGCTCCCCCCACCCCCCGGACGCATGCGCAGCCCGGTCGGACGCCTCTTGCGTTCATGGGGTCAGAGGTCATGGGTGAGGGCGGGGAAGGTGGTGGCAGTGGTTTGGGTGCCAGGGACTTGAGTCAGTGGTCAAGAGTGGGGCCCACTAGAAGTCACAGGAGGGTCCTTTTCGGGCTCTAGTGAAGTGCCAGATCCTGGGCTAGGCCCTTGCCCTCGGGGTGTGGGAACCCCACGAGTCTCATGACAACCCCCCATCTTGCTAATGAGAAGCCTGAGTCCAGGTGACCTCACCTGCCCAAGGTCACTCAGCAGGCTGCCAAACAGTTCTAGGAGAGCCTTGTAGGGGGGAGAAGAATTTGACTCTAAGCATTGTTTAAATCTTTAAGTGTTCCACCAGGGCAGGACGGGGTTCCAGTTCTGGGCCCAATCCCATTGTGTGACTTTGGCCAGTCACTTGACAGGATAAGATGACAGTGTGTGTGATCCACCCTCACACACTACCTCTGAGTAGACATCAGTGGTGGTTCATTGTGTTTTTTGGGTGAGAATATGGTAGATGATCAGGGCAGGGCAGAAATGAGAGGCAGGAGCTCTGGGGAGAAGGAATAGGCTCCATCAGCTCTTTAGGAAGTGAGAGAGAAGGAACTCCCAGAATCTTAGGCCAACTGAGGTCAGGAGTGACTGCCCTACTCAGGGCATCACCATTGAGGCCGAGCCCAGGGCAATGCCCAGGAACAGGGCGTGAGTCGCACAGGGGCCTGGGTGAAGCTCAGAGCTCCCACAGTGCCAGGGTTCCCGGGGTGGGCAGTCCTTGACCCCTCGCCTTCCTCCTCATGTGCCCAGATGCAATGCCTGACTACGCCCATACTGCTGCGGGCCCTGGCCCAGGCTGTGCGCACAGGTAGGACCAAGGGGGCCTCTCCTGGGGTGGGGGAGCCCCGTCTCCTGGCTGAGATCCCACCTGCAGAAGCATCACCCTCTTCTTGCAGGACATCTTAGTGGCCGGAGTCTCCACCGCAGTGCCACGATAGCAACCTACAGTGAGTACCGGGGTGGCCTCCAGCCTGGGCTTTCCTGAGTGTGGTCTTGCTGGAGGCCAGCGAGGAAACTTGGGTCCTAGTTCTGAATTTGCCAGGGGCTGCTCTCTGAGCCTCAGTTTCTACTCTCAACATGTGGGTGATGATGGAGACTGAATGTGATTCATAGGGCAGAAGCCTTTCGGGAGGTGAGGAGGTGCGGTCTCAGCACGCCTCAGCGTGACGGGGAGGGACTCTGTGCCTCTACCCCAGAACCCCTGGCGAAGGTAAAGGACAAGCCCCTAACCCTTTGACTCAACCCTTGTTTGAGGGTCCTCAGCTCGGAGAGCTGCCTGGGACAGGGAGAAGCAAACAAGGCCTGCTTAGGGCCGGAGGCCACCTCCCAGGGCTCTGGCTGGTGCTGAGGGAGTGAACACAGCAGTCGCGCCTAGGCATGAGGGCCAGGCCTCATCTCTTGAGTTGGAGTTCTTCACTCGCTCCCATGGCCTCCCTGCAGAGTACGTGAATATTCAGGAGCCTGAGATGGACATGAGGTCAGTGACTGACCGGGCAGCTCGGACCCTGTTGTGGACTGAGCTTATCCGAGGTGGGTCCTGGCGGAGGCGGGCAGGCTTGGAGCAGGGCTCATGTACAGGTGTGCTGGGGAGGAGGTCGGCCCACCCACCACAACTGTACTGCTCACAGGCCTGGGCATGACCCTGAGCTACCTGTTTCGGGAGCCAGCTACCATCAACTACCCATTCGAGAAGGGCCCGCTGAGCCCCCGCTTCCGAGGGGAGCATGCTCTGCGCCGTTACCCGTCCGGGGAGGAGCGCTGCATTGCCTGCAAGCTTTGTGAGGCTGTCTGCCCTGCCCAGGTGAGCCCTGGCCCACCTGCTACCACACAGCCCCTGGCCCTGTGCAGGGGAGCCCAGGAAGCCCTAGGCCACAACCGACCCCTCTGTTAGAAGCATTTCCCTAGGAAATTCCCTTTCCTGCCTTGGCCCCTCCCACACCCCGTGAGTGGAACCAGCGAGGCCTTGTTGCCCAAGTATTATGAGTCAGCAGCGAGTCGGCAGGCAGGCTAGGTGGCACGTGGGGGGCCGACCCTGGGGATCAGCCAAGGGTATGAAGCTTGGGTCTAGGAGCACCCCAGGTGTCCTCTTCCCTGCATGTGGTAGCAGTTTCAGGAGCGCATCCCAGGCTGAAGCTGAGGGCTCAGCCAAGCCTACTCTCCCAACCCCGCCCCATCTCTGAGGGCTGCTCCTTGGAACCCTGCCGGGACAGCTGTCGGTGTGGCAGTGACTGGTTGTTTTGGTGGATCTTGCACAGACCATCTGGAGTCAGGCCTCTGATGCAGGAATGGCCTTTGTCCAGGCCCTGGCATGCCCAGGAGGAGCGCTGGCAGACACAGTCCTTACTCATGGTCTGCGCAGCAACCCCGTTCCCCTTTCCTCAACTCAGAACAGCTCCTGGCCTAGTCCTAGCTCATCCCCTGGACCTCTCCCAGTTCCTGCAGGCCATGGGCTGTGGCCCCAACATTTCTCCTCCAGCCAGTGTCCAGGAGCACATAGGAGCCTCCCCGATGGCAGCAGTGGTGATAGTCATGGTTTCCAGGTGGTGAGGGCCTGCTCATTCCTTGTCACATTTAATTTTGATAACAACACCAGCAGGTAGAAATCATATTCCCATTTCTGTCGGCAGAAAAAGGTGAGGCTGCCAGGCAGAGGTCCCACAGTGAATAGTGAGTGTGACCCTCCTGAGGAGGGGTGAGCGTAAAATGTCCTGGAAGGTCCTCCAAGCTGTGGGAGGTGGCAGGCTAGCTCTTCTTTCCCCAAGCTGTCACAAGGCTGACCCTGAGAACTGAGACTTAAGGCTGGGCTCTGCGCCTCCCTAGCTGTGTGGCTTCGGGAAGTCCTTCAGCCTCTCTGAGCCTCAGTTTTCTCATTCCCCAAATGGGTATAACTAGACCTGAGTTAGTCTTGTTAGGCTCAGGCAGTCACTGGTCATTTACTACAGATGAGGGACCTCCACCTCCAAGGTACAGGTGTGCAGTGAACAAAACAGGTAACAGCTCTCCCCTGTGGAAATGATGTTCTAGAGCAGGAGACTGGGCAGTGAACATGGGAGCAGAAGGAGTGTCAGCTGGGACAGGTGCCAGAGGGTGAGATGGCAGAGGTGAGGGTGGCCCCCAGAGGTTCTGGACGGCATCTGAAGATGTCTAGCATCCACTCAGACATCGGGGTGTGAGGGGTTGATCTGGGACCAGGACGTAGCTGGCAGTGTGGCAGTGACTGGCGGCCACTGTCCTACCCAGGCCATCACCATTGAGGCTGAGCCCAGGGCTGATGGCAGCCGCCGGACCACCCGCTATGACATTGACATGACCAAGTGCATCTACTGTGGCTTCTGCCAGGAGGCCTGCCCTGTGGATGCCATCGTGGAGGTGAGTGGGCCGGGGAGAGGGCATGGGGGGGCAGGGGCGCCTGGGTGGGACCTGACCAACCTGCTCTGCACCTGCGCCCCAACCTGCAGGGCCCCAACTTTGAATTCTCCACCGAGACGCACGAGGAGCTGCTGTACAACAAGGAGAAGTTGCTGAACAACGGGGACAAGTGGGAGGCCGAGATCGCCGCCAACATCCAGGCCGACTACCTCTACCGGTGATGCGCCCACCTACTGCTCAGTGCCCGCAGCCTCTGCTGCCCAATAAAAGCTCTGATCCTCATGGCCGTGCCCTGTCTTACATCCAGGGATCTAGGATGGACCTTCCCAGGCTCCCTGAGGCTTGAGAATTCTTCCAGCTGGACCAGGGCATGGTCCACCAGGCCTGTTCTCTCGGTGGGTTCCAGCTGTCCAGGGATCCCCTGCTGGTCCAGCCCTGCTGTGTGACTGCTTGGACCCGTCAGGCCCTGTCCGTGGCTGCCCACAGCAACCCTGACACCCACACGTCTTCTTGGGCGTCTTCCCCAAGGTATAGCAATGCTGGAGGTCCCCCAAGGCCCGCTGCTCCTGCAGTTTCCAGTGTGTGAAGGGTGGGGCCTGGGCCTGCCTTCTCCTGAGGCCCCAGACTGAGACCATCAGGAGTTGGAGCCTCCCAAGGCCTCCGGCTGATGTATATCAGGAAACTCAGAAAGCCCAAGGCATTCTTGGGCTGAGGAAGAAGGCTCCTTGGGTGACAGTCACAAGGGGATGACACAAAGCCTACTGCCCCTGAGCTGGCCTTGCCTCCAGCCACATCCCCTTCCTCTCAAATTCCCCACACCAGGCTCGGTGTTGGGACTTCCCAGTTTGCGGTCCTAGCGCAGTGCTGTGGTTCTCTCCAGCTCTGTGCACTGATGGCCACCGACCGCCCCTTGAGCCTGCTGGCTTTCCTGTTATTCTCAGCATGAGAAAAACGGGCTGAGAGAGGCGAAGTGACACCCTCGGGTCACACTGCACATAGTGCCTAATTCAGGTCTGGGATACCTTGAGTCCCCTCCCCATCCTTTCCAAAAATGCTATTTACAGAACATTCTCCAAGATGCATCTGTGAAAGAAAGGGGAGGATGTTCTGTGGGCTAGTGGGAGGTGCAAGTGCTCTCTCTGCTTAGGCAGGACTGCAGATCAGACCTTCAAGGGTGCGAAGGCCTGCAGCAAAGAAAGTCAGCCTGTCCCCAGGGACCTCAGCCTGTGGAGTTGGGCATGGGGGTGAGATGTAACTGTGGCAACTGAAGGGAGGAACAGCGCAGAAGTGTCTGTGTCCTGCCCACTGCTAGTCCTTGTGGCTGCTGCAGACAGAAATTCTTTCCAAAGAGGTGGGCTTAGAAATCCTAAACATCTCTAATTTACCTTTTCCCAGACAAAACTTAGATTCTGGGCATAATGCCTTACTGTACCCAGACAGATGGGATGTTTGCATTAAACATGGGGCAGGCTGTACCCAGCTGGTAATTTTTTTTTTTTTTTGTCTTTGAGACAAGGTCTCACTATGCAGTTCAGGCTGGCCTTGAGCTCACTTTGTAGCATAGGCTGATCTTGAATTTGCAACAATCCTCCTGCCTCAGCCTCCTGAGTGCTGCATCACCACGCCGTTCCCAGCTGGTAATTTTGAGACGGGCTCTATGTAGTTCAGGCTGGCCTTGAACTCACTATGCATCCCAGGCTAGCCTCAAACTTTTGGTGGTCCTCCTGCCTCAGGATCAAGAGAGCTGGGATAACAGGCAAATGCCACCACCAGTGACCTTTTGTGACCATGGTAGGGCTCCAGTTTCTCCTGCACTCAAGAATTCTCCTGGGGCCCCTCTCACCACTGGTCAGAACAGACCTACAAGCCCTTCAGTTTTTCGAGGATGCTGACGTTGTCTGTGACTCAGTTTCTAGGCTTTATACTCTGGGGCTCCATTTACGCTGCCACTCCCCCCCACCCCGTACCTGCTTCCTGTATGGCTCAAGTATCACCAGAGCTGAGGGGACCTACCTCCCTCTGGTCCCAATGGGTACAGTCCAGCCAGTCCAAAGTGCGGGCAGGTGGGCAGTTATGAAGTCATGACTCAGTTTCTAGGCATTGATACTGGATGAACCTTACGAAGCTGATTAGAAGCAAGGTCACCAGGACACCCCCAGTGCAGGTGGCTGGACAGTTAACCCACTGCGCTCTGGGGAGAATTTCCCAGCGCCTGTTGAGTCACAGGACTGAGCAGAGCACAGCATGGCTTGGCCCTCAGTGTCCTGCTGCCGTTGAAGACATAGGCCCAGGGAGAAGCACCCCCCACTTCACCCGACAAGGACACAGCAATGGGCCTGGGGCCCAGTCCCTGCCCTGTCCTAGGTGATCCGGGCAGGAAGGTGTGAGCCGGGGTGAAAGGGGGAGTCCCAGCGGGGCGGTCCGTGCCCCGTGCCTGAGGGGGACGGGTCTGGACCCCAGGGCCAGCAGCCCGAGTGTGTCTGGGTCCCCAGCCACAGGGCCAACGAGCCTTCCAGGCAGGGGGATAAGGGGTCCCATCCCCTAGGCTGCAGCCGGGCAGCGCTGGGCGCCTCCCCGGTCTCCTGTCCGCCACTCCGTCTGCGGGCCTCGTCGCCGATTTCCTAGTCAAAGTTAAGTCAACCCGGCGAGGGGAAAGGCACCACGGGCACAGCCGGCCGGGCTCTCACAGGACCTCAGGACTCCGCCTGGGCCCGGGCTGGGGCAGGGGCGGCGCTTGGGCGGGGGCGTTTCCGGCCCTGGCCCCGCCCCGGCCCCGCCCACCCCGCCAGAAGTGAGCCGCGCGGGCCCGAGCCGAGGCTGCTGTGTCTGTCTGATCCGGTTGAGATTTGAGAGCGGAGCGGCTTGGCCCAGCAGAGTGAGTGTCCCAGCGCGGTCCGCGAAGCCCCTGCTCTGCCTGCCACCCACTTCCCCCGCTCCGACAAGGGGGTCCTGGCGCCCCATCCAGCTGGGACAGTGGGAGCAAGTCAGGCGGTCACCCCGCGGGTGTCCAGCCGTGCTGAGGGTGGCAGAGGCAACCAGGAAGGAAAGGAGGGTGAGGTCTTAACCCCTGTCAACTTCTGAGTCCACTGCTGCGGCCCTTTGCTCACAGCGTGCCCTGCTGCATCTTGCCTGGAGGGAGGGGCCCATTCTACAGATAAGGACACTGAGGCCCAAATAAGAAGTGGCAG
>RJWT010041271.1:0-12352 GCA_004365215.1 Cuniculus paca
AGTAAAGCAAAAAAAATTAATAAGAATAAAACAAAACAGTGAGAACATTATTAGACTTTAAAAACAAGACAGAAAAAAAAAACCAGTATTTACCACATTGCATACCATTATCCTTCCTATACATGCTCAGACTGTCAACCCCATGCCTGTAAATTCAACCTAACAATACAATCCTTCAGGTGCTTTTTGTATCTCAATTGCTATCAGCTCAGGCTGACCTCCAAACCAGCTGGTGGCTTATGGGGTGAGAGGGATTGGTGATTTTCAGCCTGCATGCTGGTAGGCTTACAGGAGACACTGACTTTTTCTCTTCCTGGGTCCCACACAGTCTGCGCAGCTTAGCAGAAAGGCTGGCTAGTTGGATCCTTGATCTGCTCCTCCCAGTCCCAGCATTAAATCTATTAATTTTTAACTGTAAGGAAAAGAGCTGGAGGTATCAGTGGTAGAACACTTGGATAGCATGTGCCATGCTCTGGTTTGAGACTCAGCACAAGAAGGGGGATGCATAAAAGAAATAAAGGTGCCTTAGAGAAGTTAACTTCAGAAATAAAATTTTTAATGCACTTACATTAAAAGTCAGACTGAGCCACAATGAAACCAAATATTTTATAAAATTAATATGGTACTAATAAGTACATACATATATAGAAAATTAGGTTAATATCCTCACAGCACAAAAGAAAAACAGATTTCCTGACACATAGTAAATGAAAATTTTGTTAGAAAACTGTTCAAGGAGTCAGGCATGGTGGTGCATACCTGTAATCCCAGCACTTGGGAGGCTGGGGCAGGTGGACTGCTGCAAGTTCGAGGCCAGCCTGGGCTACAAAGTGAGTTCAAGGTCAGCCTGAACTGCATGAGACCCTGCTTCAAAAAAATTTTTTAAAAAACAAAAACTGTTCAAGGCAAATCCTGTACATCACTAAAATGCCCAATTCAGTGTTTTATATGCCTTGTAAATGAAACTAGTAACCAATTATCCAACCTGTGTCCTCTACTACAACTTTTAAAAAATGAAAACAGGAAGATTGCGTACTATAACCTCACCTTTGACCCTGTTAGAAAGGATTATCCTCTTATCTTAGGGCAATAGCTGTCCTGGAAGCTATAAAACTTATTTGATCTTCTGCTGAATTAGTTCTGACCTCCACACTTAACACAACAAAAAACACTTTTCCAACAGCTGACTAACATTTTATGAGGTTCTATTTCTCTCTCCCTCTCACATTACCATTCACCACTGCAACATTCCGAATGTTGCTCTACCAAAAGAATGAGAGTCTCAGGACTGACTTACCTCAGTTAGGAAACTCTCTGTACCCAACTCCAAATGCAAACCTTGACCTAATATTATGTGTTGAGTTTTCATACCTCAAAACTAAAACTGGAAATTATCAAGCAGGTATGCAAGCACTAATTTAAGTTTCCTTAAGAATATAGCACACATACTTTGGTTTTTCTTCAGATCTTATAAATCTTACATCTATAAAGTATAATTCTCTACCTGGGGTAAAATTAACTCAGATGGGAGAACTCATTGCATTTATTACAGCTTGTTTAGTTGCCCAAGACCCAGTGGTAAACAGATATCTGGTATATTCTTGGAGAAGTACATGATATATGAGATACCTTGAAAACAACGGGAGCTTTTTATCTCTGCTGGAATCCTAGGCAAAAATGGACAACAAATTAAGGAACTTTTAGATGCACTCTTACTTCATAAAGAGGTAGCTACTATAAAGATTAAAGCCCATGAAAAGTAGATAAGATATAAACTAAAGAAAACACCCTAGCAGATAGTTATGCCAAATAAGTAGCCTTAACCAAACCTATGATCTTATTCAAATACTCAAAGACTAAATTTCTGGAGGCAAAAAAGGGGCCATTATATAAAATCACTTTTTAGTATCTAATTTTTTGTAGCACTGGGAATTGAACTCAGGACTTTCAACCCCAGACCCCTACTGTTTTTATTCAGTCACAGGTTCTCTCTAAATTGCTAGGCTGGGCTGGAACTTGTGATCCTCCTGCCTCAGCCTCACAGAGAAGGAGACTAAGAGACTTACACAAACTCAAAATGACCAGGTCATACATGACAATAGAGCTCTGGCTCTGTACAACAACCTGTTCAACAAACTGCTCTAGAAGTGGAACATCCTCTTCAGTAACCAACTCAAGAACCCAAACCCTAACTTCCACAGTTACCAGTCCCAAAAGGACAGCATTGGTCAGTGATTGCCAGCAGGGGGCAGAACTTCAGACCTCTCAAAGAAGCAGACATCCCAGCTCCACTACATGTTTTTTAGATTTAGTTTCATGAGTATTCCAGTACCTAGACTCCACTTTTTATCCATGTGATTTTTTTTTTGCTTCTTCATTCTTTTTTGATAAATGTTATTGAGTGGCTACATATGCCAAGAACTGTCGTATCCAGCAGTATGATAGCAATGAGAATACACAAGGAATCAGGAGATCGCTAAAAAGTCAAAAGATTATATGATGTTTGTAACACATGGTGTGGTCAAAAAATACAAATAATGCTTAACAATTTTTTATTTAATGCAGCAAAAAGCATACTGCCATTAACCCCCTCAAAACACTCCCTCTTCACTTCAAGCACACTTACTCCACCACTGTTGCTACTTTCTGAAGCAGTTCTGGAAGCCCTTTTCTGTGTCATTAGCTGCACCGTCACGGCTGCCTCAACATCCTGAAATGATTCAAAACATTTACCTTTCATCGTCACTTTGACTTTGAGGAAGAGACAGAAGTTGTACAGTTCCAGACTGTAAGGTGGATGAGGACATGCTGTAATGTTTTTACAAGCCTGCCTTTCTGTTGGATGGCATTGGACAGCAGCGTTTCACTGTTTTTATCACACCTCATAAAGACATTGCGTGGAGTAAGTGTTTTCAAAGCAAGTGGAAGTATTTTGAGAGAGATTAACAGCAAGGTGTCTTTTATCGTAATATTTTTTTAATTTAAACGTTCATCTTTATTTTAGTCACACCTTGTACCTTGTACCTTTCCTGGGCCTTCATTTAGAGTCTAGATACTCTTAGTTTACTTACACTTTTAATAGGGCTAGTTAGTTGGTAATCCTGCAGCAAACAAAAGAAAGGCACTAATCTCTACCAACTGGACCAGTGTCAGCTGTAAGAGATAAAAAACAGCACTTTGAGCACAAGACAAGAGACTAATATACCCACAGAAAACAAAAAACAAAAGGTCTAAGCATTTAGTGAATGAGTAATCCTCACTGACACATTATACTCATTTACTAAACTAAACAGATCTATCATAATGCTGATTTTGAATTTAACAAAGGTGTTATAAGGCATGGGAAAATTATAGTGTGCAAGAAAATTAGTGTACAAGAAAGCTTTTACCCATTTGCTAATGGAATGCAAGGGAAAAGGCACAAAGAAAGTTCAGTCATTGCCGGCAGTGGTGGTGCATGCCTGTAATCCCAGTACGCAGGAGGCTGATGCAGGAGGATCGTTGTGAATTTGAGACCAGCCTTGGCTACAAAGTGAGCCCAAGGCCAGCCTGAACTGCATAGTAAGACCCTGTCTCAAAAAGACAAAAAAAAAAAAAAAAGAAGAAGAAGAAGAAGAAAGGAAGAAAAAGAAAGTTCAGTAATCAAAAGTGACTTCAATTCTGGATAACCAATTTTGTGTAATAATAGAACTATTAATTACAATTTATTGAGCAGCTCTAAAACATTCCATTCATTTTATTTATTTTATTTTTATGAGATCTCACTATATTGCCCAGGCTGGCCTTAAACTTTTAATCCTGCTGCCTCAGCCTCCGGAGTAACTAAGATTACTTAGGTGAAGATTGTGTGCTTCACCACACTCGGCTGGGTTTATATTTTTTTAACAAAGCAACATTACTTTATTATCATTAACATCATCTGCTTCGTCATCACAAATCTTTTAGTGAATCTGAACTTGAAAGTTCTGCCTGCTAGTTCCAGGACTAAACTTTAACCTCTGAAGTTTTTTACTAATAGTAGTACATGTTTGCAATACATAATGAATACATTCATCTTGGAGAGTTGGCACATTGAAGTTTTACCCAATACCAAGTAGCTCAAAGATACGTTGAAAGTCCACCCCAGTATTTCCAGTAAGCCTGATATTTTTGGTACGCAAACTTTTAAAAATTCAGATAGCAGGCCCAATGTGTTCATTTTATCTCAACACTTGCTGTCATATGGCTATCCAATTGCTGATTCCTATCTCTTCTTCGCTCTTGCACCCACCATAGTCATCCTCACCACTTCACACAGCTGCGTAAGCCACTTAATCTGACTGACAAATCTTAGTCTTTCTTTAGTCCTTGATTTGCAAACATAAATGACCACTTCTACTGTCTCAAAACGCTTCCTCCAGTGACTTCAGCTTCAAAACTCTTCTTCTTGAGACACAGCTTCTAGTCCCTCCACTTTTTTTTTTTTGAGACAGTATCTCTCTATGTAATTGAGGCTGGCCTTAAACTCACTATGAGGTCCAGGCTGGTCTTGAACTCATGGTGATCTTCCTGCTTCAGTCTCCTGAGTGCTGGGGTTATAGGCGTGTGCCACCAAGCCCATCTTCTAGTTCCTTCCTGCCTCTTTATTTATTTAGCAAAATTTATAGTGTGGTATAACAGTAAATGTATGTAATAATATTAATAAATCTAACATCTACAAATTACCAAGTGCACTCATCAAATGCCAGTCAATGTTTTTAAGTTTTAAACAGAAATTTTAAATGTGTATTTATTTATGTTAATTGACAAAACTTTTGCACCTAAAGTTTGGACTTCCATTCCATCTCTGGGTCCTGCAAAGGCTATTGAATTATTTGAAGAACTGATGTTTAGGTTCAGTATCTGTCAATATTAATGATCTGCAGGAGTGAAAGAAAATCCCCCTCCATACTAACCACGACTTTGACTACAATTCGCATACACAGAATATGTGCCCTGTCATGTGGCACAGTCAACAGTTAATCTTCCTCAAGTTCCAGTCCACAATGATGATTTGTTTTCTACACATAGTGACTTCTATTTCTCCAGAGCATCACCCTCTACACATAAAGAAATAATTGGACACCCATTTTGGAATAGAATAGCCTAAAAATCCTCTTAAATAAAACACGTAAAAGTATTGGGCTCATTTTTTTTAAAACATGCTTTAAAATCACCAAATATCTGTCAAGTAAGGAAACACTGAGATACCAAAATGATAAGTTTCTGGTTGCCTAGACCTTTGGTTTTATGGACCAATTATAGGAATCAGGAAACAACCCTGCATATACACACAGAATGAGAATTGTGTTGAGGAATCCCTGCATAAATCTCAAACCCCTAAGCTGGACTACACTGGTGTCTTAGTTGCTTTCTTGTTGCTGGGACAAAAATACCCAATACCTACAAGTCGAAGAAGAAAATGTTTATTTTAGCTCACAGTTTGTAGAGATTTCAGTCCATAATGGGCTGGTTTCAATAGAGGATGCTATGGCAGAGGAACATGACACAAAAAAACAATCCAAAGATGGGGAGGTAGTGAGCCTACCTTCCCTCTCCCCTTTATATTCTACCCAGGATATAAGGTGACTGGTTGGTGCCATCCACACCCATGGTGGGGCTACTGTCTTCAATAAATCCATTCACACTGAAAACTACGCCAACCCAATCAGTGGACTAATTAGCACACACGTATGATCCAGTATCACACGCTCATAATCTACTCAGTCACTAAAACTCCACCTATGGGTGAATGAGGCTCTGGGGGGACATCCAGATATAAGCAATCTTCAACATGAAGCGGTAGGAAATTTTGTCTACCTGTATCTTGGCTATAATTAAAGTAGGAAATAAAGACTCCTCTGAAAATTTCACAGTGAGAGCATGAAAGAATATATATGGCACTCAGATGATTCACTGGTTACCATGGGGCTCACACCCTTCAGAGAAGAGGATCTGAATCACCCCAACAGGTAAATGCACCAAACAACAAAGGTGCAAGTCAGCTTTGGCGTTTATATGCCCTTGCTGTAGAACTTACATTGTCTTCACAGAAAAATAAAGCAAGGGAAAGAGGAAAGCAAAGAAGGAAAAGGGAAATAAGAGTAAAAGAAGACAGCAAATAGGAGGTAAAGTATGAGAGAAAAGAATGCGGAGGGGGAGTCAAAGGGAAGAAGAGAGGGAAGTAGGAGAGAGGGAGAAAGAGGTGGGGTAGAGGAGCTAGTTAAAATAGTCAGGTGCTTGATAATGCTTCTAGGAATCTTCAGAAGCAGCTCAACTTTTCTCACAGAGAATACCCCTTATCCCTAGGTCTCAGAGTCCTCTCAAACAAAAAGCTCCAATAAGCAGGCTTTCATAATCCAAAGCAAAGTCTTAAGAAACTTCCCAACATAAATGATAGTCAAAAGAAGAAACAGCAAAATCAGTCCCTCAAAATGGGATGAGACTAATTACAATACATGATACTGTAAAGCTACATATAAATTTTTAACAACATTTGAAGAGATTTTTAATGAATAAGAACTGCTCTCAGTTGATAAAAGAAAAAATTATTCCTTGAGTAAACAAGTACTTTTGAGTGTCCACTGTACACCTAAGAGTGTTCCAAAACTAGGGGTACTGAAAAGAAAAAAAAAGTTAAAAATCATTGCCATCATTATTTTATGTACTGGTGAAGAGCACACAGACAGAAAACAAGAAGAACAAATAAAATGCACATTATATTAAATAGAGTAACAGATGCTCTTGAATTTACCATGAAGTGATGTCCTGAAAAACCTATTTTAAATTGAAAGTATCTAAGTAAAAAATGCATTTCATACATCTAATCCATCAAACATCATAGTTTAGCCTATCCTATTTAATACATATTCAGAACACTTACATTGTTACAGTTGGGCAAAAACATAGAAAGCAGTTTATTTTTTAACTGTAATATTTCATATATGCACACAGATAGGCATTTTGTAGATGTGATGGGATGAGAAGACACAATCTCCAAAAGACATTGGCAACACAGTACACTGGAGAGTATTGGTTATTTACATTTGTGATCATGTGACTGACTGGAAGCTGCAGCGCTTGGCCACTGCCTCCCCATGACAATAGAATATCACATTGTATATCACTACACACTGGGGACTACGCACTGGGGACCAAGCCTTCAACATATGAGTCTTTGGGGAATACTTCACATCCAAACCATAGCATTGCTCATGATCCAAAACAAGGGCTGAGAATTAACCACTGGATTTAATAATGTGATATTCACTGGCAATCTTAACAAGAGTGCTTTCAGGTGAGTGACACAGAAGTCTGATTACAGTTAGCTGAAAAGAGCATGGCTACATGAAAGATAGATAATGCAAGCATAGTTGACTAATCCAAGAGTTTTGATATGTGTCTTAGTTACTTTTTCTCATTGCTGGGACAAAACACCTGACACCCAAAGTGAAGCAAGGAAAGGTTTATTTAGCTTACAGTTTCTGGAAATTTCAGTCTATAATCAGCTGGCTCCAAGGCAGGGTGGCACGGCACTGGGGCAACACTTCAAGACAGCAGCCAGAGCAAAAGAGAAAACAAGCCTTTTCTCTACCCTTATATTGTACACAGGCCACCCCCACCACCACCTTCAGGGCGGGTGTAGCACTGACAAAATGTCCTTGCCCTCCTTTGCACAGGATGAGGATATTTACAAAGTAAGAACCCTGGTTCCCTGCTGAGTCTCTCAGTTAAACTTCTAAACTTCTCAAGTTGACACAATGTATTAACCATAAGAATCCACCCCTTGTCAACTTGGCAACAAGACATATTTCTTTAAATCAGCCTCCAGATACCAAGACATGCTAATTCTTACCATTTTGCAACTTGAACATTATAACAAACTTAAACAATCCTTAAGAATCAGCAGTAAGTCAATCAACATTACATTACATTAGAAACTTAACATTTTGTCCTTGGACACCCAACGACTCATGCACATCCCTCTATGCAAAAGGCATTTAATACATCTGCAAGAGTTGCCAAAGTCCTAGCAGTTTCAGCATTGCTGAACAATCCAAGTCCCAAGTCTCTGAAATGTAAGGCAAACTCTTCACTGCTTACCCCTGTACAAATGAAAACAAAGTTAAACACTTAAAACATGCAAAGGCAGAAGACAAACATTTTCATTCCAAAAGTTACAAACAGGAGGGTACAAAACATTGGGACCAAAATAAGTCCAAAATCTAGCAGGGTAAATGTTAAATCCTGTAGCTGCTTGTCCAGCATCTGAAGCAATCTGTGGCAAATTGTGAGCTCCAAAGGTCTTGTGTGGTTCCACCCCTATGGCACTTCTAGTGGTCACTGATCCCACGGCATCTCTCTCATGCTGGCTCTGTTCCCCCATTGCAGCTTTCCTTAGGTGATCCACATTCCTGGCTTTTCCAAACTTCTGCAGTCTCCATTGCACCTTTGGCTTCACACTCACAGCTTCACAGACTGCCCTATCAGGGGCACACTGTCTGGCTTCCCAAGGCCTCTGAAATCGGGGTGGAAGCCTTCTTAACCTCTGAGCTTGTTCATTCCGTGTGCACCTAAAACCAGCACCACATGGATGATGCTGAGGTCTGCTGCTAGCTGGAGCAGTAGCCAGGCTTTCTTCTTTCTTGGCTGTATGGGTCAAGTGCCTGGATCGCTGGGCACTCTGAACCTGATTGTGAGGAACAGATTCCCACCGCCATTCTGGAACCTCTTGGGGCCTCTGCCTCCATTCTGGAACATGGTGCTCTGAGGCTTTCTCCTCAAAGCAAAGTCTTCCACCTTTGCAGTTTGGAAGCTGCAAAGATTCAAGACTTGCTGCTTTTTGCACTGCCTTCAGGCTGTCTTTTCTATTTCTCTGTAACTCCTCAGCAGTGGAGATCTCAACTCTATCTTTACAGTCCACAGCTTTACTAGAGCTTTCTTTCTGGCCAAACTCACAACCTTTTAAATCACCCTGCTGGGCTCTGTGCTCTTGATTTGCAATATAAATCTGGCTAAAAGCCCCCAACAATAGCCATGCCACAGCCTCAACATTTGACTGCCTTGATATTTCTTCTGCCAGATTAGTCAGTCCACCATCCTTAATCTCAGTCTCAGGAAAAGTCTCTGGACATGAGCAAAATGCAGAAAAACTTTCTACCAAGCCATAACACACATTAACTGGAGTCCAACATCCAATGCAGTCCTTCCTTCCAGCAGAAACTTCTTGAGCCTGGTCTTTACCTGCAGGCTCTCTATCAGCCTGCTGGTCTCCTGAGCTCTGAACAGAATCTCCCCTACAGAACAGCCTAAACTGGTCCAGGGCTTCTCTTTCAGGTGACATCTCCAAACCTTTCCAAACTCTTCCCACAAGTCATTCCCAAAGGCTCTTGAACCACATGGTCAGGTACAGTCACAGCAACGACCCCACTCTCGGGACCATATTCTGTCTTACTTTTTCTCATTGCCGGGACAAAACACCTGACACCCAAAGTGAAGCAAGGAAAGGTTTATTTAGCTTACAGTTTCTGGAAATTTCAGTCCATAATTAGCTGGCTCCAAGGCAGGGTGGCATGGCACTGGGGCAACACTTCAAGACAGCAGCCAGAGCAAAAGAGAAAACAAGCCTTTTCTCTACCCTTATATTGTACACAGACCACACCCCCACCCCCACCCCCGCCACCTTCAGAGTGGGTGTAGCACTCACGAAATGTCCTTGCCCTCTTTTGCACAGGATGAGGATATTTACAAAGTAAGAACCCTGGTTCCCTGCTGAGTCTCTCAGTTAAACTTCTAAACTTCTCAAGTTGACAGAATGTATTAACCATAAGAATATGTAAGGTGCAGAAACTGGAGGGGTTTTAATCTAGAGTTTTTTGTTTGTTTTAAGATGGAAGAGGTTACCTCTCAATTATATATTGAAGATACTCCATAGCTAAATTTGATGAAGAAGCTAAAACTTGGTACAGGCAGAGGTGGTAGAATTACTACAGAGATATTCTTAAGGAGGTCAAATGGGATGAGACTAATTGCAAAAGTAGAGGACTAGAAGCATGGACGACATCTCTGAGAACAAGAGAGAAGGCACAATATATAGTCTTGATCAGCCTGGTCAGTCATGTGATAATGAAACCTTTGGAAAATACCCCAAATAAAAATCATTTGGGAACAACAGGGGAAGGAGGCATTACCTGCCAGTTTTAAAGGCATAGTGAAAAGAAAGCAAGGTGATCATCCAGGAGTGAAAATAACAAGTAAAGTAGTAGAGCTTTGAAGATGGAGGACAAAGCACGCAACATTCACCTAGAAGAAAGAGGGAGCAATTCATTCATGTGTCAATGGAATATAGCAGTGAAGTACAATCAGTAGACTGCATTAGGAGCCCACTGAGGTTGATGACCATGAACATAAAGCAAAACCAGTCAATGGTGTTGAGAGTTTTTCTACAGACATATTCAGCTGCACAAGCATAGACACAGAACAGCAGATAGATTTTACCAGCAAACCAGAATATAGGAAAGGGACATGAAGATATAAATATGGCAATGATTATAATGATTGCCCATGGAATTTAAATTCAATATAAGAAGGGAGGTAAAGACTTGATGGTGTCATTTTAATGAAAAAGTACAATAAATGGATTTTTCTGGAGCTGAAGAAACAACAGCATTTGAATATTTGAAAGACTGAACTAGAAATTTGAGAGATGGTATTAAGAAAATAAAATGTTGGAAATTGTGATTATGGAGGGCTTACAGCTTGGGGTAATGCAGGGTCAAGGGTATATGAGTCAAGTAAATAGGAAGAAAGACAAAATCACTGAAAAGGAAGAGAAGTAAGAAGACAGGATTTGGGGGAAAGTCTATAACAATATGTAAATCATAACAAATTATACTACAATTAGAACAGGTGAGAATTATAGTGAATCAAGTGTGAAAGCCTTCAAAGACTACAATCAAGTAATAAAAACATTCATTATGGACGACTCTGATAAATACCTGGTACATACACTATTTTGAAGCCAAACATTTAAAAAGGAAAAGACATGCACATTTCAAAGAAGCTAAAAAATAGCCAATAAGCATAGGAAAAAATGACATACTTCATTGACAACCCAAAATGCAAAATAAAAATACAAGACAGTGCCTTATTATAAAAATATTTAAGGGCGTGCTGGTGCATGCCTATAACCCCATCACTTGGGAGGCTGAGGCAGGAGGATCACTGTGAGTTCTAGGCCAGACTGCACTACAGAGTAAGACCCTGTCTCAAAAAAAAAAAAAAAGATTTAAGAAACTAGCAATAAGAAATATTTGCAAAGATGTAGTGAAATGAACGCCTACTTGGCTCACAGGAACATAAACTAATAAACATCTTCAGGAACAAGAGGCAAGGAGGCATTATCTGTTAATTTGAAAGGCATACACAGTACCAATTTAAAATTCCTAGGTTTACACAATAAATAGGTAAAAAAGAATCCTTGATTTAAAATCAAATAATTTGTATGTGATTCTTGAAGTAAATACAAACTAGGTGTTTAATTTAGGAAATTTTGCTTTATCACTTAGAGCTCAATATATAAATGCTCAGGGAAAAAAATTAATATCCCCTGATTGATGTGTTTTGAAATTTTGTTTTACTTTTTCTTTTTATTCTCTTTGAAATAAAATGAATTTGAAAACAGTTAATGTCAGAGTCATTAGTTGTAATATTATCATTCAGAATTTTATTAACAGACTTAACTTTCAAAAACAAAATACACCTAGAATAACAAAGGCACTTCTGGGCAGCAAGGGCAGGACAGGAGGCATCACAATCCCAGACTTGAAATTATACTACAAAGCTACTGTAATCAAATCAGCATGGTACTGGAATCAAAACAGACCTGAGGATCAATGGAATAGCTTAGAAGATACAACCCCAAATACAAACACACTCAGCCACCTTATCTTTGACAAAGGGGTCAAACATGTTCAATGGAAGAAACATAGCCTCTTTAATAAATGGTGCTGGAAAAACTGGCTTTCCATATGCTGAAAACTAAAATTAGATCCAAGCCTATCACCATACACTAAACTAAAGTCAAAATGGATCAAAGATCTAAACATTAAAACAGAAACACTAAATCTGCTGGACAACAAAGTAGGTAGAACTCTTGAAAACATAGGAGTAGGTGGAGAATTCATGAACAAAAGTCAAACTGCACGGGAAACACTTCCCAGAATCAACAACTGGGATCTTGTCTTGTTAAAAAGTTTTTGCATGTCAAAAGAAATCTCCAACAGAGTGAAAAGAAAACCCACAAATTGGGAAAAAATTTTAGTCAACTGCCCTT
>RJWT010041272.1:0-12355 GCA_004365215.1 Cuniculus paca
AGAGGATAACAGTGCACTAAGCACATATAATTGAGACAGACCACTAGGAGGTTAGATTACTAAGGTTTATTTTGTGATTGGCTGGAAAGTGATGCTGTGGAAAAGAGGGAGGCAAGATTAAAGTCCAGGTTCTAGACCGGGCGGTGGGACGGGTGCGGAATGCAGAAGAAAGGGCAGCTGCCGGGAGATAGGTGGATATGTCCAGGCACGTGGGCACCTGGAGGCGAATGCAGACCAAGTAGCTAGAACTTGCAGTGGTTATAAGCGAGGTTGCTTCTCACTGTTCTACTTATTTGTCTGGATTTATTTTCTCTGGATTAAGAACAGGGAAAGGCTTAGGCCATTGACATCTCTTTTAGGATCCAGGCCATTGACATCTCTCTTAAGCAGGGAATAAGTTGAGGGAGGATATCATTTGCCACCATCTACAACTGCACAAAAGGCCGCCGGAACTTGGGTTTCCACCGTATCAAAGCTTCTGTGCAGTGAGAACCTGTTTGTGTGGACTCACTGCCTGGCTCAGCAGAAGAGCAGCTGAGGGAGGCACCTAGAGGGAAGTTGGAGGAGGCGGCCAGGTGCCGGCTTTCACAGCAGCTCTGCTAATGATCTGGAAGAGGAAGTCAACTGCACATTCATGAAGTTTTCGGCTGAGTCACCAAAATAGGAAACACGGGGCAGAACAGCAAAATAATTAGCGTAAAACCCCGGTGGTAGCGGAGAAGGGGGACCATGTGTACCCACTTTTGCGTGGGTGATTTATTACAATGGGACCACATTCTTTCTGAGGTGAGATGAGAAGAGTGCTGTATATTAAGCCCTCTAGGAGGTACATTAGCTTTATAAAGTCACTAGGTGGGGTTCATTCAATGCTTCATTAGGTGTTAAATGACAGATAGTACTAATAATATTAATCATACATAGCTAACATTTCTTTAACTCCTACAATGGGCTTAACACGGAGCTAAGTACTTTACCTCATTTAATACCTCTGAACTCTAGGAATATGGACTACTAAAATTGAGTGGATGAAGGACAGAGGGTTGAAATGATTCACCTAGGGTCTCCCAACTTCCAAGTGGCAATGATGAAATCAGAAGCTAGATCTGTGATTCCAGAGATTCTGATTCTAACACTACCTCATATTGCAGGAGAAATGTCACGACCAAGTTCCAAGAAGAAATAAGAGGTCACTTGGAGAGCTGCATAAGCCTAATAACTATAACATGGCTTTGACTCAGTAAAGAAACTGGGTGAAACTGTGTGTGGGTGAGGTACCTGCATCAGAGCTCCTAGCGTCGTCATCTGTTAAATCTGTCCACGGGGAAACTCTGAACTAACCTCATCCTTATCTTATTCTTTCAAATACAGCTCAAAGATCTCTTTTTGCTGAGCATCCTAGACTTCCTCAGATTATCATCACAAATTCCAGTGCCCCATATTGGCCCAGTCCATCCATTATAAAAACACGGCTCAGATGCACTGGCCGTGTGTGCTGCTCGCTCGTGAGCTCATGAGAAAGAACCTTCTACAATTTGTCTCTGCCTCCTTCACACTTGCCAAATACCTTGAACTTACTAGCTGTCATTAGGTATATTCTGAAGAAATGAATGATTGGATTAGGAAGTGTGGATTCTATTTACAAATAAAAATGACTCGCTGTCATGATAGCAATCAACTGGTTACTGAAGAACTGCAGAAGATCCCTCAATCTGCATTGGTAACAATGGTTGATAAATCCTCAGTTCTTAACAATATGTGCTTAATACAAACAATGAACACCCACAAAGGCCTAGCTTTAATAATCATTTTTGCCAACACAGCTTCCTTACCACGTATCTGACAGGAGTGCAGAGAAGTAAAACTCAAGTTATTAAAAGGAAATGCCTAGGTAAGGTGAATCTAAAACATCATAGGTATCGAAGAATCTTTTACTGTGGCATAGCCCAAACCTTTTAGCAGGTGTAGCGGGGCGCTTAAGGATACTGATGAGTCTCCAGTTTTATCTCCTGACTGTTTCTTCACATTATGCTTCTTTTCTACTGCTCCATAATGACTGTGGGCCCTCAAGCTTGCTAGACTATCTTGTGATGGACGGGTGCACTGTGCTTTCCTTAGTATAGTCTCCCTGCCCATATCACCTTCCTTGGCTTTGCTGCCTTCTACCTGCCTTTGGTCTTGGTTTACAAGTAAATTCCTCTAAGGATGTGCCCCCATTTACTGGACAGCCACCCCCAAATTCCCTTTGTCCCCTGAGAATACTTGTGGGTATTCCCATGTTACCTCTCTGGAATGTATAATGGCCATCCCCACATCCTGGCATTCAGGGTTTCCCTGTGTCCTGTGCTATAACCTATGACATTGTCTCATTCGCTGCTGCACCCCATGTATCTAGCATGATGCTTGGTATACACCATGTGGAGGAGAAGGGGAGCACAGAGGGATGGAGTGATGGAGACAAGGAGGAAAGGCAGGCAGACAGATACCAATGCTGTAATATTTTTTGTAACATTGGCTGATGAATATGAAATGCTCTTCAGCCAAGTAGTTTAAGTCCAAGAATAAATCCTAATGTGTGAATGTTAAGCTGGAGTTGATCCAAACATCATTATTTGCTGAAAAGATACATCATTTCTCCACACTCTCACATGCATTATTAGAAGTAAGAGAAGGAGAGAGGGAGGTAGAGAAAAGCAGAGAAATTTTCTTCTTGGCAGAGGCAGGGAAACTACGGGAGGGCAAGAGTCTGAGAAGACAGGATAGAGTTTTAAAGTCTGCATTCCGGTCTTTCCCAGCTTTACTGTCCATGGATGTTAAAGTTGTCTGTCAGGCTGGGAACAGATTAAAAATCATGGGGTGCTTTGTTTTGGTTAACAATCTTCATTCAACTGCATTTCATACCAGCGTCACCTACAGTAAACACTTTACCCAGTGATGGTGGGGTGGCTTTTTAGAAAATCTTATAATGTCAATTATCTCAGGGATAAAAGATGAAAAATAATTATATTTTTAAGGGCCATTGCAAATTCCAGATGCTGGCACAGCTGTATTTTAATATTCCAATACTAGGACAAGAGTGGATCTTGCTATATACCTCTTATCTTCCCCTCACATACCAGTACTGTCAATGCCATTGGCAATTTTACATGTAAATGAGCCCATCCATCACTCCTTACTCTGCAGCAGCTCACTTCTAAGCCTGCCATAGAGTTACACCATTAAATCTCCTCGCTTTACAATATACATCATGACATATTTGACATCAATCAGCTGTGTCAGCCTGCTCAGTGTAAACCATAAACTTGCTCGGCATCCCTCCCTGCAAGGGGTGATTACACCTGCTTGAGGTAGCTTCCTGGTTACAGTGATGGATGGTACTTCACTTCTGACTTGCTCTTCCTCCACTGTTTCCTCGCCTTTGCCCAGGCTCCTCATGCCTGCTCACTGAAAGAGGCAGTGGTCAGCAGAAAGTATCCACTGAAATACTGATTTGTACACTTGGGTTTGAATCCCAACTTTGGCAATTATTGCTTGACTCTAGGTGATGACTCTGCTACTTTTAAATGAGGATGAGAAGCTCCATCCTTCACTGTGCAGGAAGGACACAAGAGATGAGCACTGAACTTAGATTTTGTGTAAGGACAGTCTTCCTACCTATTAGAAACAGACCAGGAGAGTGATTTCCACCTTCGGCCATGAATACTGAATACGAGTCATGAATACTGGCAAGTTAGCTCCGACGTTAGTCCTGCTCAAGAAAGCATATCAAAATTCACAGGAAGAGAAATAACATTATAAATATAATCCACCCTAGTCAATTTTTCCTTTGCAGATTTCAGCATCTTAATGTTAAAAGGAACATGTTACTTGAAACATGCTGTGATGTTGCATCATACTGCAGAGCTGAACATAACCTCCAGTTTATCATGACAGTGCACTTGAAATCCACCAGACTGGGTAACACCTGCACTTCTTCCAGCAGAGAAATCCAAGAGAATTTGAGCAACATAAAGGGATACTCCAGTGAACTGATGAGGCAATCCATCTGATGACTCCAAAAGTCCTTTTGCCCTTCCTTCTGTTGCATCTGAGATAGCAGTTACATGTCTTGTTTCCTGGCACAAGGACCAAGCCATCTGCTGACCAGTGGAGGCAGTTTTGATCATGTGTGCACTCCAGAATGTCTCCCAAGCAATAAATCAGAAGACTCTTTGGACCCAAAAAGTGCAGAATAGTAAGCATTTTTTATCTACATCGACCCTCTTAGATACAGACCTACCACCTACACCTGCTGCTTGTCCTGATTTTTATCAGTCTGACTGCTCAGGTCTCTCTCCTTTTTCTAATGACCTCATTCATCTACCAGAGTCCACAGTGGTTTGTCCAGACCAGAGATTAAAAACCCATCTGGAAGGAAGAGAGAAGAAGGTTGTGCTGTTGATACACAGCTCTGAACTGCATTCAATGTCAGGAAGTCCACAAAATGCCAAAGTATCTTTGAGGTGGGTGACAGAGGCGTGAAGAAAAACACTAAGGAAACATGACAGGAATGGAGAGAGGCAGTCGTTCTGTTTAGGGGATGCAGCTGGTCTCAGGACATCAAAGGAGGGGTGCAGCGAGAGAGGGAGGGTGGAGAGGAGCAGAAAGCAGAGGAGGGGCAGGAAGGGAACAAAAGAAGCAAGTTAGCTTCTTGCTTTCATTTGGGACATCCAGAGTAATGAACCCTCTTTCTAGAGAAGATGAATGGGCAGCTGTAGAGATTATGAGTGAGGTTTTATTGCAGATCAATAAATCTGTGTCACAGATTCCCATCTGGAGGGAGTTTTAATTTAAAGGAAAGAGTGATGAGCTCACAATGACAATAAATCAAAAGTTGTGTATTCACATATGCATTAACCTTCTATCAAAACACACATCGACGTGAAGGCAGGAGTTTGGAAACAAATCTCGTAGGTGATTTCGAAGGACAGCCACCGGAGCCCAATAGCTCACCTTCCTGGGGACACAGTCTGAGAAGCTACTGTCTTCATGTGGCACCCTGGCCCACAACTCTGACAAGAACTGAGGGGAAGCTGAGGATTTATACTGGTGCTGTTAACAGGAATTGCTGTTTGTCACCAGGAGACAGCTGCCTCAGATCAAAATCAGGAAGAGTTCTCCAAAAAGGAGAAAGGAGATTTCACAGCAGCAAAACTGAGATAGCAGCTGACAAAAAAAAGAGGAGATGCAGGAGCATATCTAGAAATTATTGAAACTTGTGTTCAAACACAATTTGAAGTGTCGGATGTAACTCTGAAACAGCGCTGCTATTTACCTCCTACACACACACACACACACACACTCCATGGCTCCCCGGTTTTATACTGATGGCCATCACGTGACCACACCAGTGAGGCTACCATATGTGGCATGGTCATGGACAGGTGACAGCAAGTCTTTTGGGACATGGGGATGCAGGTGCGTAGTGGCATCACTACAACCTGAAAAACCTAATCCTATAAAGCCAGTGTTAACTAGCTACCCAAGATGTTCTAAAAATCTGGTGGTATGGGAAAGAGGAATACTTAGTTGCTAAGCAATTGGTTCCATTGGTGTATGGAGATCTATATCTTTCACTCTTTTTCCTAAATACTTATAGAAAATTCAAGAGGAACCAAAGGAATTAACAATTCAGAACCCATCACCATGTCCAACAATAAATCTGTATCTCACTCTGTACACACCTTCCCCAGTGTGCTCCTTGTATCTGTAAGTTCCACACACATGAATTAAACTAACCAAGGCTCAAAAAATATATATATATATATTTTGGCGGAACCAGGGGTTGAACTTGCGACCTCACGCTTGCCAGGCAGGTGCTTACACCATTGAGCTAAATCCCTGGCCCTTCTCAAAAATATTTTTTAAAAAAATTGCCCTTCTATGGAACATGTACAGACTTATTTTTTTCACTATTCCTGAAACAACACACTATTTATATAGCATGTGCACCATACTAGGTAATGTGAATAATCTAGAGATGATTTAAAGTACACAGGAAGAGGTGCACAGGTTACATGCTAATACTGTAACATTTTATATAAGGAACTTCAGAATCCACAGATTTTGCTATCCATGATGAGGGGTCCTGGAACCTTTCTTCTGTAAATACCAAGGGAATACTGCATATGTATCTTTTTATATGTATAATGTTAAATTAATATATCATGTATATATGCACCAGTTCCTTCACTTTTTAGCACATAAAAAGCATGAGACGTCTCTGTCCACATTAGCACTATGAAGTAGATGTGATGTATAATAATTATAACTCCTGGGAAAAATCGAGACTCCGAATGATCAGGAACTTGGATTATAGCTTAAATCTGTCTGTCTGCCCCTGCTGTTTCCCTTGTGTCCCACCTGCCTCTTGAAGTGTTTGTGTATGCACCCACAAGTGCTTCTCTGTACCTGATCACTTCCTGTCTTTCTACCCTATTCTTAATACCCACCTCCTACATGGAATGTTTTGCAGGGATGTCTTCGTTGTCCTCTGCATGTGCTGTATTTTCCATGCTGGGAACGTCCTTGTCTCACTTGATCCCCATCTGACCCAACTTACTCCAGGACAGTCAGCTCCTGGCTTCCGTTCGGGGAACCTCACCTGATGAGACCCACTCCAGTGAGCAGGGTTGATTCTTCTGTTTTGTTCCTTGTACAGCAGTCTGTCAGTGCAGTTTTCTCTTCATGAAATTTAAGTTTGAGTTACAAATTGGACTTCTTATTCTCCAAGGGGACTGTGTCTCACTTATATGTGTTGGCATCATGCTTAGAATGAGGCCCACAAGGAGGGGCTTTGCTGAAGGTGGCTGGAAGAACATTATTTACTCATTATATTTAAGTGGAGGAAAGTCAGCTCTGATCTAATGGATGAGCACACTTAACAGCAGAAGAGCAACAAAGACTGTATAGTCCCTAAGAACTTTAACTGGACTTCCAAATCCTGTTTATCATTAAGAATCGGCACAAACTTTATAAACCCTTTCCACTGCTCCCTTCACTGCACTGCAGCCAGCCAGATGTATTCACTCATGAATTCAGAATTCTGTGTGAGGTTGGTTTATAAAGCCCACTTCAGAGACCAGTAAAGTGAGTCTAAGGGAGACTGGGAGGCACCTGTGACCCAGTGACTCATCTCAGCAGCCAAAGCAGAGCCTTAGACTTCAGCATTATTACAGCTAAATTACTATGGCTGAAACGTGGCTTGGTGATCGTCTAAATTAAGTTCAAAGAACAATGCCTCCAAAATGTTCTCGTTCAGCCAAAAGATTCTGTTTCCTGAACCCTATGCTGAATCCTTTGAAAATGATAGTGAGTTAAGAAAGATTGTGTTTCATAAAAGATTGGGATTAATAATGTTTTTCATGCCAATGCATATGATTTGAAGACTGTGGTTAGAATCCTTAGCCAAATGACCTTGTATGCAGTTGAATCTGAAAGCTGTAAAAGGAGAAAGTGCAGAGAAGATAACAATAACAACAATAATAGAAGCAACAGGAAATAATGATTAAACGCCTAATAGGTGAGACTTTCTAAGCACCAGAATGCATTGGTGACTTGAACAAAATATCAGCTCTCAGGAGATTCACATACCACAGTAGCCACCACAGTGAAAACCTCCAGAGTATTCACTGATGGCTTCCTATGAGCCAGGTTGACACTTCACAGTTGTAACACTGAGTGGGCATGATACTCGCTCCTCCCTGTGGAGATCTGAGTAACTGGCTAGAGACACAAAGAAAGCAACCATTCTGACCCCAGAGCCAATTCTTCTCTACAGCATGTCTATTTTCTATTTTCTTTCTAGTCTTTGCATGATTTTTCTGTTTGGAGAGAATTTTCTGGATTTTGAAGCAGTCTTGTAAATTTTCCCTTTGTTTCTAATCTCTCAACCCTAATCCTACTGCAGCAGAATGCTGTTCTAAAATAGTCCCTTATCTTCAAATACCTTCAAAGGCTCCGCATCCCCTGTCAGATACAGTCCCAATTCCTGAGTTTGGTCACAACCCTCAACTTTTCATTCCCAATTCATACTACAATTGAGCAAGTGGGGGCCTTGGAACAAAGCTGGCCATCTTCCTTTGTGATTTCCTTGGTCTACAGTGTTCTGTTCATTACAGACACCCCACATTTCATTCAAAGGTCGGTCAAGCACCATTTTCCCCAGCATGTTACTCCACAGCCTTCAGCTTTGCCTGTCCTGTAATCCAACTCATTAACTCCGTTCTCTATCAGCATCCTGCATGTTCTCCATATCACTATATGATATGCATTTCCTAATAAGTCTTTGTTTACATGTTTCTCTTTCATCCAAGTTTGTGAACTTAAAAGCAGAGATTCAACTTGCAATCCCGGTAGTATTGAGCATTATGCCTGGAACATAATAAAAATCCCACAATCATTGGGTTGAATCTAATTGGCTCTTCCTAGTATCAGAAAGTGAACCACACCTGGGACATGACTGACATAGTATGATGTGTATGAGGAAACAAGAGATCTGTGATTCGGATGCTGATTGTGCTACAAGTTTTGAGTTTGCTTGTTTGGCAAATTCCTGTCCTCTGAACCTCATGGGCTCATTAAAAATGAGAGGGTGGCCCCAGATAATACTGGTTCTCTTATGTTTCACTTGCAAATCCTCAGCCATTTCCCTTACATCCTTCATATATTCAGCAAGTATTTGTTGAGCACTCTTCCCATTCTAAATATTCTCCTAGGCTGCCAGGATGTCGAAACACAAATGAACTGGAATTGAGAATCTCCCATGAAGTTCTTACATCAATTCTGTGATCTTAGCTAGAGAATTATTACCCCATTTTCTTCACCAGAAGAAACTCAAGGTCCACAAAGCTTAAAATTTAATTGTCCCTGCACATTTTAAAGATTCTGAGTCATGGTAATTGAATACACACAAAACGTGTTTATAATTTGTCTCATAGTTGAGACAAAGTTCTACAAAGAATTTACACTGGTATTTATAGAAAAACTCAACTGATGCGTGGAACTTACCAGGTAATCTAATTTATTTCATTGACTACTTTTTAAAAGAGGTTGCCAAGTCAATGATGTTTCATTTTCTCATGCTTGTATGAAGATATAACAGAGAATGAGCAACATTTCTGTTAAAAATACAAATTGAAATGATGGATGTCTAATCTGATTTTCCCATAGAAAACATGTTATCATGCCAATGTTACATTTCTTACCCAACAGTGATGTCCAACATTTTATAGGCATGACCATAAACATCACATCTTATTTTGTGCAATGAAACTCCATTTTTTTAAAGCATAAACCTTTAAAATCAGTTTGCTCCATTAAATTAAACAAGCATTATAAGCAACAAAATTATGGAAGAGTCTCTGATTGCTTCAGCTGGAAGAAATATGTGACTAGGATGCTCTTCAGCCATTGGGAGTTTTATTCTGTTATTGACAAGAAGAGAAGTACACAAATGTGCAAAAGTCCTGAGATGGTAAATGCCTCAAAGAAGGAAAAACATAATTAATATTTATTGACCATTTACCTGTATTGTCATAGCATCTTTTATAAGTATAATTGCCTACAAGATGAGTCATAGTGTTACTACAATATAAATTTTTAAAACAGAGGACTAAAGGTATGAATCTGGACCCAACTTCTAATATAGACTTCATGATTATAAATCATGCTCTTTCCACCTTTTGACGTATACACCCCCTACACACACATGCGCATACTCACACACACACACACACACACTTGTACATGCCAAGCTTAGTGAAGAATGGGTAAAATTTTGTGAAGTGATAACTGAGGGATCCGGGTTTGACAGATGAACCATAATAAAAGCTAAGAGCAAGAAAATCTCAGTTCTGTCAAAACTCTATATCTGGATTCAACCAACTACAGATCAAAAATACTTGTAAAAGTTACATCAGAACCAAGCACAGTAGTAAATACCTATAGTCCTAACACTTTCAGAGATTGAGATAGGAGAATCACAAGTTCAAGCCTAGTAAAGGCAACTTAGGGACTTAGTGAGCCCCTGTCTCAAAATCAAAAATAAAAACGAAACATAGCTCAGTGTAAAGGCCCTGCGTTCATTCCCCAGTACTGCCAAAACCAAGTGTCTGTATTGAACATACCTAACCTTTTCTTCTTGCACCTATTGCTGAAACAACACAATGTAACATCTATTGATATTTAATTATTGAAGTATAAGGAAGGACATATTTAGGTCATATTTTAGAAGGAACTTGAGCCCCAACTTGACCCATAGGGGTTCTGGAACTGCTTTTTCATGCATGCCAAGGAGTTACTGTATGTTTTTACTTAGTAACAAGCTTTCTAGATTGGTGGGAAGGTAAGGGTTGTCATGTTAACTCCATGTTAAGCGCTGAGGTGGCAAAGATGAAAGAGATGGTCCCGATAACCGCTGCTTTATTTAGAGATTAACATAGCTGAGTCAGTATACCAAAAAACCCGACACAGAGTAATCTATACAAAATAGAAATCCATTTCTCACGATTCCAGAGACTGGGAGTTTGAGATCAAGGTTCCCTCAGGTCCGGGTCCAGTGAGAGTTGACCCTCTACTTTTGAAGTGGGTTGCTGAGTCTTCTAGACAGGAGGAGCCCTGTGTCTTCACATGGGAAGAATAAAGATGGCAAAAAAGGACTTTGGCTACTTTTCTCTGGCCCTTGGCAATACACTAATCCATTCATGAGGATGGAGTCTGTCTGACTTCATTGCTTCCCCAAACTATTACAATGGAGATTAAATGTCAACGTAAGAATTTTGGGGGCCACACTCAAATACTATGACTAGAGATACACAAGTCACCCTGGAAGTAATGTGAAGGAATGGCTGACGCTGCCAATTCAGTTGAGAGAAGACTGCATGAGAAATAAGCCTGAGGCTGCGTTGTGAAAGGTGGTAAAGACAACAAGGAGATGGAGCAAGGCAGGTTAGGTGGGAGGAATTGTAGTTCTGACAGAAGGAGAAGCATGCTCAAATGCAGAGGCACCGCACAGTATGGCTTGTCCTAGAAACTACGAGGGAGGCGTAAACTATTGATCAGGGCTGGAGACACTGAGTACAGGAAAGAAACGTCCAGTACCAACCTGAAGAATTTGGCCTGACTCCATTCACTCATGCCTGAAAAATTAGGTGGATTTAACTTTCCTGGCAAAGAACATATTATTAATGGTCTCTGATTTGGGACGGTCAAGGTCAGAGCTGTGTTTTGGGAAGATTAATCTAGCAGAGGAATTCAGAGCAAGAAACAGAAGAAGGGAGAGGAAGAGCATCTGAGTGTTCTGATAGTTTACCTGAGGGGTAATAAAATGTTGAAGTAGAATGGAGGTGGTAGGGATGAACAGGAAAGTTGGGAAATTATGAAGTTAACATCAACAGATCAACCAACCTAAGAGACAGATTTTATGTAGGGGCCAGGGAGAGCGAGTTAGTAATATTCAGCAGGCAATTATAGATGTGGGCTGAGATTTCAGAATAGGAGTCAAAGCTGCAGGCAGATTTAGGCATCATTCCTGCAGAGGTGATAATTAGGCAGTGAGAGGCAGTAAGAACACCAAAGAGGAGAGCATATGAAAATAAAAGAGCCCGGGACAACACTCCAGGGGATACACTCACTGGGAGCCACAGAAAGACAGAGGACCTGGGCAAGGAGCAGAGGGAAACTTGCCCAAAAAGTAGGAGAAGGGCAGGAGGGAGATACCTGAGGGATGAGAAAGGAGGATTCCACAGAATGAAGCAGTCCATGGCCAGAAGGCAAAGTTGCAGAAGGGAGTAGGTTGTGTTGAGATTCATCCAATTTATTTGATAATTAATAAGTCAGGATAAACTTCAAGAGAGAAGTTGGAAAAAGCGTTAAAAGCAGAAAACAAGGGGCAGAATATGTAAAAACAGAGATGCTGGTTAACACCTGAGTACAGCATATTCTCTTAGAAGTTTGTTGACAAATGGAAGGAAAATACGATAGGAAAATTAGTGCGGACAATCTTACTTAAATTTGCCTTCTTTGCTGCTTGGTGGCTCTGTGAAGTTTTGAAAACTGATAGCCTGGCACATGACGTTTTCAAGTGATTTCTCTGTGGTCCACTCTGCAGCTGGCCAGACAATCCAGAGCAGGGCCGTGTCTTGCGGAGAGCTCACACTGTGTCCTGAGCATGCCAGCCTGTTTCCAAGTAACAGCCATTCTCTCCCAATGCTCAACAGTGGCAAGGCTCCGCACCACATAATGGATAGACCTTGATCAATAAGCCAATGAGCAATTTTATAAAGTGGGGAAAATAACACTGTGATTTTTATTTCTCTCT
>RJWT010041273.1:0-12354 GCA_004365215.1 Cuniculus paca
TAAACCACAATTACCAAATAAATGTGTGTTGAGAGAATGGAAATGGAGTGACTAAAACTGAGAAGGAAAATTGTGGCCAAATCTTATGAACCTTTTAGCCATAAAAATAAGTTATGAATAGATATTTCTCAGGAGAAGAAGCACTAATGACCATTAAATACATGAAAAGAATTTTAGCATCTCTGACTGCAAGAGAAATGCAGAGTAAAACCACACTGAAATTCTATCTTACTCCAGAAAGAATGGCTATCATCCAGAAATCAAACAACAATAAATGTTGATGAGGTTGCAGGAAAAAAAAAAAACCCCACTACATTGCTGGTGGAAATGTAAACTAGCACAATCACTACGGAAGTCAGTATGGAGGTTCCTCAAAAAACTAAAAACAGAAACTCCATTTGACTCAGCTATTCCCTTTTAGGTATCTTCCCCAAAAAGTTAAAGACATCATATTACAGATATACATGCATACCCCTGTTTATAGTAGCACAATTCAGAAAAATTAAATCTCGAAAGTGGCTTATGTATCCATCGTCAAGTGATTGGGTAAAGAAGATGTGATATTTATACACAGTGGAGTACTACTGTCCCAGAAGGAAGAATAAATCAGTCATTTGTAGGAAAATGGATGCACTTCAAGACCATAATGTTAAGTGAAATAAAATCGAAAAACAAGCTTAAGGATCTCATGGTGTGTCTTATATGAGAAACAAAAAATATAAATAAAAAATAAAATAAAACATAGATAATAGAAAATGTAGAGATAGATTTTTTACAAAAATGGGAAGCTGGCCAAGAGATAGCAGAAGGGAGGGAAAAGGAGAGTGAAAGAGGATGAAAAAGAATGGAGATGTGTTATGTACATGTAGCAACTCCCCGCAAGGAAAGTGATCATTATGTACTGTGAACATGTACTAAAAATAAATAAAAATTGGAAAAAAAAGTAATGAGAAGAGAATACACAGTGAACCTAAAGCAATTAGAATTCTTCTTTAGTTAAAAGCAAATAAACTTAAAGACCAATCCTCCAAAAGTAGTTTTTCTGTGCCAATGTTACTATATTTTTAAACCTGTTTTAAAGGAAATAATTATCCTATAATAGGTTACTTAGTTCATATCAGATAACCATGTTTAAAACCAAAGTGATTCAAATTTAAAGAACACAAATTAAATTATGTGTGGTTTTAATTCATCTGATATTACAGTTGACTTATTAAGAAAAAAAAATCCCTTGAGAGACCATAAAATGATCTGTCACTTATATTCGTCATTTGGGTGTTTAATGTCATGCTGGTCTTCAAGTGTAAGTTTTAGCAAAACCATCTGCTCTACGATACACTGAAAATTATAATGTAGGTTCCAACTGAAACAAGCATGAGTAGCATATCTGCTTTAGTCTCTTTCCCATTGCTCTGACAAAATATATGACACCAGCAAACTAAAGCAGGAAGGTTTACTTTGGCTCACAGTTTCAGTGGGTCCACTCCATGGTTGACTGGCACGACAAAAATGGCATGGCAGATGAAAGCTGTTCACCATATGGCAGTTTGCAAGCAGAGACATAGAAGAAAGGAACTGGGGACAAGAACACACACCTCCAAGTCACACCAGTGATCTTCCCCCTCCAACCAGACCTCACCTCTGAAAATGAAACTTTTGGGTAACGCTTTAGATCTAACCATAACATTCTGTTCCTGACCCCAAAAGGCTCATAGGCATCTATTTATATAAATGTATTTAGTCCATCTCTTAAGAGTCACCAAAATCTCAATAGTTCCAGCATTGCTGCTAAAAAGTCCATGTCTAAAGTCTTTTCTGAGACTCAAGAAAACTCTTAGCTGTGAGACCTTGTAAAAATTGAAAGGAAAGTTAAACATTTCCAACATACAATGTGATAGGGTAAACATCCCCATTCCATAAGGCAGAAATAAGGGAAAAGAAAGAAATCCTACCAGTGCAAGACCAAACCACAGCACGTAAGTATTATATCCTATGGTTGCATGTCCAGCACCCAGACCAAGTTGTGGTGAGATATGAACTCCAAAGGGCTAGGGCAACCCTGCCCCTGTGGCCTTGCTGATTGCAGCCCACATGTCATTTCTCTTGGGCTGGTTCCATTCATAGCAAACCAGTTACAAATGCTTCTGAAACACGTGGTCAAGTATAGTCCCAGGAACAACCTCCTCTCAGCATAAATTTTCAGTCTTAGTCACTTTACTATCACTGGGAAAAAATACCAGACTCCTGTAAGTTAAAGGAGCAGAGATTGATTGTTACCTCAGAGTTTTGGTCAGTTAGGTCGACTGCAGAACAACTCCAGGGTGGAAAATGCCTTGGGAGAATGACATGGTGACAATAAGCTGTTAACCAGACGGTGGTCAGGAAGTAGAGAGAGAAAGGAAGAGTGAGGTTAAAAACTACCCTTCTAGGTCATATCTCTTTTACCTATTCCTTACGACCAGGACCCCTGTCCAAACCTGAATCTTGGGGGACATTTTAGAACTAAATCATAGCATTTTCCACTACTTTTACCAAACTCTACTGGTTAGAAGAAGCCAGAAACCATTCATACACTCATGAAAAGAGATTGCATAAGATGCAGAAGACATGAGGTAAGAACCCATCAGAAGCCACCTTGAGGTCTGCACATTACATGGACCAATGGGAAGACTTCAAGGCCAAGAATAAGGGAAGTAAAAAGACTCAGAATGTGGTATAGGATATATAACAATTCCTCATAGTGAACGTCCAGTAAACCTTGGTTTTCCAGCATAATTTGTTCCTGAAACATGCTTTAATCCATAGCATTTGTGCAGCAGTACCTTGGTTCACAAACTTAATTTTTGTCGTATGATTTTAGAAAAGGTGACCACATTTGTGTCTGTGTGGGAAAGATCACTATAGTGATGTTTGTCACCCAATGGAGAATTTGAAAATACAAGCGAAATTTTGCCAAACACATGTTTGTGAACAAAATCGTCTGCCGCAAAAAGCACTGGTGAACCGAGGTACCACTGTACGTCGAAGTAAATTTCCCCATAAGAAATAATGGAAACTCAGATGCTTTGCTTCACAACCCAAAAATATTCATGCAGAAATGGTTGCACTACTGTGATATAATACAAAATAATAAGTGAAATACAAAATATAAAGAAAAACAAATTAATGTTCGCATACCTTTGAAAATCATGGCTGGTTTGAAAGAGAAAAGAGAGGAGGGTTATTTTCACCCCCTTTCACTATCACTAATAGAATCACTGCGATCTATTGGCTCGATGGAGTCTTTTTATTTCATGCAGCTTTAACAAGCAACCTATCCAATGCCATGTATTTTTTGCCTCATTTAAAGGATTTCATGGAAATGTGACATCATATCATTGTTAAACAGATTTGTAGCTCACACTGCTACAGGGGTAGTGCTTTTCTACAAAATTACCCACTGTTTTCCACATCTCCCTAATCTCATTTGAAGTAAGGGATTTCTCTCTCTTTTTCTCCTCCTCTTCTGCAGACAAGATCTCCTTCACACTCTCTTGCTGTTGAAAGATCCCTCAGTGAGAGAGAGAAAAGAACAGCTGGTTCAATTGTGATCATGTTAATGTTCAGCATCACACAGGACTCATATTACAAGATATCACTCATTTATCAACTTAAAATTTATTAGAAATATTTGCTTGTCTTGTGGAGCACCCACAGAACAAGTTTCTCCCAATCCAAGATTTTACCATATTTATTATGTATCACAAACATATACTAATAAAAAAAAAGAGAAGGAGAAAAAAATAACAAGAATAGTAACAACAAGCAAAACCAGTAAAAGGCATAACCTCAAAGCAGAACCCAGTCCACTAGGTGAAGGTTTGATTGATAAGTACTGATTATCTTTCAGTGTATACTCTCAGGTTTTAGAGAAACATAGTGAGTTTTGAAAGTAAGCATTTGTTTGCATTTCTGAGCTGAACCATGTGTTTCTTACCTTTATTCTTTTAATTAAAGAGTAATAAGGGCATCAAACCAGTATGTTTGTGTCACTTATGTGTCAGATACTGTCCTGTGTCTCAATCATTTCTAAAGTGTTTTTCCAAAACCCTTCAAGTCACATAGCACTTAATGGCCAGCAAGTGACAGAGCCAGGATTCAAGGCCCAGAGACTACCTGGCCTCTTCATCATCTGTGAATGACATAAAATAGTGAAGTGAAGCATGGAAGACACTATTTGAAAGGTCATAACATTTGAAAAGAAAGTTATTACTGTATCACATATAAGCTGACTCTCCCCAGCACACTCTTTACCATCTGGTTCATTCGCAGACTTTAATGACTGTTACTAGATCAAATTTTAGAGTGTTATAATCCATCTGTTACAACTGGGACTGTGGATATATGACTTTAGAATTCTACTAGTCAATACAAAGACGTATTGTTCAATTTCTATTTCTAACCTATATTTCACAATCATTGATGTCTCTATAACAACGTATCTCATTTTTAAAGAGAAAAATTGGCTATCTACAAATCTGCATGTAGTAAATTTTTGACACATATATGTGTAAGTGTGTGGTATGTGGAAGGGATTGTCCTAAGGGAAGACATGATGGGGAACAAAATGAATATGGATTATTTTTACCTTCAGCATTCATAATTCAGTTGAAGTAGGAGGCATATAGCATATAAAATAAAAGTCAAAATGAAATAAGTGTTACTACTAGAGGAATAAGCAATATGGTACGGGAGCAAAAAAGAACCCAGGGATGGGAATTTCTGGATGAACCGGATGCCAAATTTTTTCCAATCCTCAGCTAACCGCAGACTTCTCTGTGATCTGAAAATGTCGACTTCTAAAAGTTCTTTCAATTTGAAGAACAAAGGAGAAGGCACTAGAAAGGCCATGAAACTAGACAGACCTTAAAAACCATTGGCAGTCAATTGCCACACAAGACCCTCTTCTTCTCTTGGATTCTCCTGTGATTTGCCTTCAGAAAAGGATCTTTGAGAAGCTTGCACAAAAGACTTACTTCTTCCTGTAGAAAATCCGGCAATAAGAAGAAAAGACTAAAATTTCGATAAAAACCAACAAGAGTTTGCAAAGTATTCAGTCTAATGGAGGGAATATATCAAGTGAAGAACTCTGGGACAAATTTTCTACTGTGTTTCAACAGTAAGATTACTGTACTTGGTAAGCACTTGAAAGTGTCATTTAACATGAAGACTCTGAACCAACAGATTTGGAACTGAAAGACTGACTTTCTAACAAGTTCCCAGAATATAGTGAGATGGCTTATTCATGGAGTACACTATGAGTAACAAAAAAATTAAAGAACAACCTTAAGCTTGTACTAAGTGTATGCCTTAGTCACTATAATAGTCCAGGTGTGGTCTAGCTTGCAGAATGAATAACTGCAGAGTGGATTAGGGAGAATTTTCAACATGGGTCTCAACTAGTGATTTATCATGAAGAGGAATATATTTTGCTCCACTAGTTGGCATGAAATATTTTCACATGACAAAATAACATGCTTCAAGAAATAGGTGCACATTTGTGTTCCATGATGGCAGCACATTTCAAACTTTCTTTTTTAATTGTTTGTGCTCATATACACCTTCATCACTGGTCACTTAATATAAAAACAGCTTCTCCTACTTTTGATGTAATGTAACAGGCAGACTATTCTGATTTCTAAATTGCTGTTTCTCTAGCATTAAGGTAGATCTAGGTTTTTAGGAATGTGAGTCATATAAAAAAAGAAGCTGAACACATTATTCTATAACCAATGAGAGACAAGACATAGTATCCCAACCTCTCTTTTCTTCCCACTTCTAGCATAATAGCAGTTCTCATGACTGTATTTTCCAACGTGGCTGTGATAGTACTTACAAAAGTAGGGGGATTGGAGCAGAAAGATTTTTTACTGTTCATAGAGGTCTTTAGAGGGAGTACATCAAAGGAAAGTATAAGGTTTATCTCATTTGATAAGAAAAATAGTCCCAGATCTAGGTATTTCAAATATGTTATTACTCAAGGCTGGAAGCTAGTATGAGTTTGGACAGGGATACTGCAATGTTAACAGAAGAGTTGGTGAGTTGAGGCCAGGGAAGCAGCTAATAATACTCAACCTGGGGAAGTGATGATACCAAAGGAAAGAAGGGGACATAAAGGCAAGAAAAAGAAGAGATGGAAATTTCTAGAATTCTGTATCTCCAACCAATTCTGCTTTCCCAGATATGTCCCTAGATCATTATGGACCAGCAGGAAAAAAATGGTAAAGAAAGGAAAAGAAGAGGTTTGTAGGCAGCCCTCCAGGGTCAATATGATAGAGTAGAATGAGACTGACCAACATAAAAACAATGGAGAAGAAATACGATGCAGCTACCTAATTAAGGAGGCTTCCTGCAGGGGCCAATTCAAGTAGAAATGTAAAAAAGAACTGTGTAGAAAGTCACATCACACAGGGAATGTTGTCCCCCACCCCTTCCTTGCATGTCACAAATATTTCTTTTCCTCTATGAAATGTAACACTTGAAATCTTTATCCTCTTTCCTGACTTCATCCTTTTGAGTTTGAAAAAAGACACCACTGCCTTCCACAAACACTGCTGCCAACTAAAGAACATTCTGGACTCCTGATCAGGCTCAAATCTGAGGAAAATATTTGCTGAGAGCAGCAATGTCCTAGCAGCCTTTGTCTACACAGCAAGATGTGATTTTCTTTTTAAGTCCTAAGCTGCACCCCCAAGGGCAAGTACAAACCCGACAAGCCCTCAATTCCCTCCTCAACCCATAACCCATCATTTCCATTTCTTATAGGTCCTCCTCCCACTCAAATTAATTAAGAGAAAACAATTTCCAACTTGTATTAAAAGATAAAGAGAGTTTATCCAAGAAACTCAACATATTTCCCACAACTATAGTTATGCAAACAAAATTCACATTTATTGCAGCCTATTGATGTGGGTGACCAATGAGTCACATGGTCTGGGTTCTCCTTCTTCTGTCAAAATGTCTCCAACATAGCACACACAGGTATGGACCCAAGGCCTTTGGGGCTCCATGTAGGGATCATTGATCTTTTAATGGTCCTGCCGCTCCCCACACACACTTTCGACACATACTTCATATATATGGGAAAGTTAAGTTGGGCAAAGCCATTTGCTTGTGAACATAATTGAAGGCAATCTATATCCTCAGGCCACACCAGTCTGAAATGCACAAGTGAAGATAGTATTTAATTCATCCCTGGCTAATTAAAACAGGCCCTCCATCTTTTTCATTCCTCTACACTTTTCTGGTAGCTTGTAGAAGAGATGTAAAATGTGATCTCAAAAACAGTGTATTCTGCCAGAACCTAGGATCTACCTTTTTTTCTCTACCAGCTCCATCTCCCTGCACTAATGTTCACCAATAAATCTTTCAGGCTCAAAGCATATGATGGAATCTTGGGAGGGCCTCAGCGCTAAATCCATGCCTTTGTGCCTTGGCACTTGGCATCATCTGCACAAGAACACCAGGATTTAACTTCATAGGGTGGGGACATTCCTGAGAGGATGCCTTCTTGATGCCCTTGCTTCTGGTGCCAGCAACGTAGTCCTGAATCTCTCTGGTGCCACAGACATTGTTGTGTTCAAAAAGCTAGATATACCTTCTAACCTCTCTCCCTATCTTGATAATAAAAATATCACAAGAGGGTCCAGGCAGACAACTCTGCCTTCAAGGTCACAAGCTCCCTCTACTTTTTCACATCTTTCTCTTTGCAGGACTTAAGCGCATACTCATAGCAAGATGGAATGAAAAAAAACACCTTGAATGTGCTTTCATCGTTTATTTGTTCATTTGACATTTACTATTTTATATGCCTACATTTTCCTGGCCCAGTTCCAGGGACTGAATTGACAGTAGTGAAAGAGTAAAAACAAGCTTCTGCCTCCAGAGGCTGTGCTTGTGTGAGAATTCGGGTACGCAATGAATACAGCGTGCTGGGCATTCCAATCAGGACGGAGCAGAGATGTTCCAGAGCCCAGTGAGGAGCAGGCCACTGGGGTCAGACTGCCTAAGACTGAATTCTAGCCCCGTCACTAGCTGTGTGGCCTGGGTAATTTACTGAGTCTTCCTATGCCTTGTTCTTCACAACCAACAAATTATTGACAGCAAAGTTGATGGGTAGAGGACACATGCACAAGAATTAATATTGTCCTACTTAACTTTATTAAGTGATCTTTGGGTAACCTATGTTACTTAGCAATGTGTACAGTTTTGGTTGCTATTATAAACATATTAAAAAGCAATTATCACTAATGTGTAATTTACAAAATTTGTATAATTATCTTTAGTTTCTAGAAATCAAAAAAAAAGGTAAAATAAGCATATAAAAGTTATGACCTCATTTGAGAGGTGATTATAAATTAGGAAAATGATCACCTAAAAAAGCAGATAGATTCTTCCCAGGAAACCTTAACACAAGGAGAACACAGGACCTCAGCCATTTATTAGTTCTTTATGGTGACAAAGATTCAGTGGGTTTGGATGGTGGGTGGAGAGTAATTCAATCTGATGTTTTTGTTTTGTGTATATCAACATAACTGTTTGCTTATCTGCTTTTCTGGCTGTTCGGACAGCTGTGGTGCTTAGGGTAGACCTAAGAGGTCCACAATGACAAAGTAATTACCACTCCTATGAGTGTAGCAATACATGTTTTATAGCAACTCATTTACTCCACACCAGTGATTTATTGCATTTCTGTGTGTGCTCATATAATTTTGCACGATAAGATGAAGCTGAGTAATTAATTTGCCAACACAGGTTTCTGTAATATAAGCCAGCCCTACTAAATGCACCATGTTTAATAAAAGAAAGTGCTTCAACAGAAAAGCCATTGGGTGATGGTGAAATATCAGGAAGCCACAGCAGAAATGTGAGGCAGGAGGTCGAAATCTAAAACAGTGCTACAAATCCCAGAGGCAGCCTGTAGGAGCTGTGAAGACTTCCCACCCTTGACTGCACCAATCCTGCATTACATAAAACTAAGTGATCTTTGGGGGCTCCCAGAAAGAAAGAAACGCCCACAATTTCTTCTTCTTTCACGTAGTCTAGAAATTCATCCTTGACATGTTGGCGGAGACCACTTGGACTGGAGACATGTGATGTTCTCCAAGTGTTTCTATTTGGAACTTCAGTCCTGTGCTGGGATAGTTTACCTCTCCACGGGGAGCTGGCAGTTAGCATCTCAGTCCATGAGTGAAATTGTCTTTGTTTAGTTTACTTGGAAAGCAAAATTGATTCCTTTTGTTTATTTCACAATATAATATTAGTGACATGCTTGCTTGAGTAGAGCATCTCGAGGCAGATTCTTTTTCTCCTTTGAATTAATTGCTGAATTTCTTATAACTTAGGCAAAGCTCCTTTTACTTAGTTAATGACATTTGAGATCAACAACAATGAAAGCACTGTCTGCACAAGGTACGAACAGATGCAGTTCTGCTCATCTTCAAAGTTCTGCCTGGGTATCATGTCAGGCTTAAAAGACCTCAAGGTAAAATGTACAAACTCTTGGCGTTTTCCACACCACCCTGCTTGGACACCACACTTCCTCCACCATCTCATCTTATTCCTGGCACACCTGTCCTTCAAGAAATAGCAGTTGGTGTGGACGTTTCATAAGACGACAATAACCTATGTAAATGAGCTACAGGGAAAAATGGTGACTGGCACCTCCTTGTTAACTTCACTGTGTGTCTCCCTGAGATGGTTCTCATGATTTATGTTTCTCCTCTTCCCTTTGTCTTCTGCTCATTTGCATCTAATCACATGTTGATCTGGAATTTCATTTGTAGTCTTCAAATCACACCCCAGACATCTTGAAGACTGTAGGTCTAATATTCCACCTTTAATGCCAATTGTAACACAGGTGCCTTTTATTGTATCATGCCATTGTCACCGGAATTTAAAACTTGGAACAGTACATATGTTACTATATTGAATTTCATCCAAAAACAATGTTTTCGTAACCAGAAAAACAACAAATGACAGGTAAACATGTTTGCTTCCAGAAATCTGAGAACTGAAAATCTTAAGAGTATCATTGTGAGATATTGGTGCATTTGCTTTTTTTTTTCCTAAAACAGATGCATGGATACATAACTTTGTCACATTTTTAGCAATTAAAAATATTCCCAAGCAATTAAGAGGAATTACAGCAGTTCCACAATTACATGTCGATTGCATACTTAACTCTTCAGTCTTTTTACACGGAGATACATCTCTGTATTTATTCATGCAATTTAAATTTTTCAATAAAGTCCTACAATTTTCTTAATGAAATTAAAAGTTCCTGCCCCCGTATTTTAAAAATAGTTCTTTAAGCATTTTTGTATATTTTCTAAACTATTTATACATGATATATTGGAAAGCTCATGTGTTTTAGATATTAATTTCTTGGTAAACTCTAATTAATCCTAAAAGCATGTTAATCAGTCCTACATTGTTTGCAAGAAAAAAACAAGCAAACAGACAAAAAAACAAAAGTAGCAAGAGGAAACAGAAACAAGAAAAAGGTAATATTAGAGATGGTTGCAGATTCTTTGGTTTAGTGTGTGTTTGCGTAGATGGAAAAAAGAAAAAGTTGAATAATACTTTTGACATCTGTTTTCACATGTCTTTTGGATGCCTATTTATATTATGAGTATAGACTATATAATAAGTTCTCAAATAATGTTTACTAAAGAAATAAATTACAAGGCAGAATTGCATAAATGAGAAAAAAATTCATACTGTATTCATGAAAACACCACTTTAGTATTTATACAAAAGAGTGATTGGGGAAATAAACCTCACAAAAGATGAATAAATGCACTATAATCAAACTGAGACATGGACCCATGGATTTCACTAGGATTTTAAATAGTGGTATATGCATCAATTCAAGACTCAAAAGCAAGAGACTGTCACACTTGGGATCAAGAAGTCCAACTCAAATCTACCAAAGATAGGTGATCTGGGACTAGTAGTTACTAGAAAATAGGGCAAGGCATTCTGATGTGGCTCTACTACCTGTGGGGCATGAGTTAAGGACATTCATTCAGTGCAGAATTCTCTTCATGTGTATAAGGCTTGGCTCACTGGTCTTTCTAAAATTGTTAAAACTGATCATTCCTTTCCATAAAATTATATTCCTCCAGGTGAGGGTGGTAGGATCATTAAATAGTGGTCGGATTATTTTCAGATGTTTTAAACACAATGTTAAGATGAAAAACATAATTATTATAATCAATGAGGAATTAATTAAGCCACTCAGGTCTGCTCCTTCTACTGAAGTCTGCAGCATATTGTAGTAAAAAGAGTTGCTAATAAATGCTAGGCTGTTAATCCTTTTAAATACCTGATATAAAAAAAAAAAACATGAGAAAGTGAAAGCCTCTCAAAATCCAACTTAAGCATTTTGTTTCCTTGGGAAAACCTTCTAAATCCTAGGTTCATTAAAATTTTTCATTATGAGTACCATGTGTGCGTGTGTGTGTGTGCACGTGCACGCATGTATATGAGTGTTTCATAAGCTCAAGGAAAAGTTCCCATCAACCTAGTTTTGAGTGAATTTGTGCATTTATCTGTGTAGGAAGCATTCTTTATTTGATATGAGAAAGGGAAAGAGACACTGTATCGACCTAAAAGCTTTGACTACTTTCTAACTATGCCAAAGGAGTTTCCCCTATATCTGCCGATCGGCAAAGGATTTGTGACTCTTCACTGTGCCTGATATTACACAGACAAATTACTTAAGAGCCCAGGGAGATTATCTCTAATTGGTATAAAAAGGATATGGCATTAAAAACAAAACTCCCTGAAACTCTGGCAGTGTTTAGTGCCCAAAAGGGTAAGGCAGTTCCCTGAGTGAAAACACTGTAGAAATAAACACATCACTGTGCAATAGAAGGCTGTCTTTTGAGGTCTTACTTAAATTTGGGGAGTTCTATTTCTCTTATATTATGCTTCACAGATCTGTGTCTAACTCACTGAATGAGGGCAAATGAAACTCACCTTGGCAACCCCTGTCCTTGATGTTTGCCTTTCTTATATCTAATGAGTTCTGGTTTGTAAACTGCAAATACCAATGCTCACTGAAAGCCAATATGAAATATTTGCTCTTTGAATTACCCAGAGATCAGAGGTTGAGGGGATTTGAGGGTGGAAGAGGCAGTGAGATGAGATTCATGGTAGAGGTAGTTATGAATGGGTAGCAGTGAATCTCTCCTAGTATCTTGTCAAGGATTATACTTGCAAGTCACTGGATTAAGTGATTTAAATCCTTGCTATCAATGGATTTAAAAATCCCATGGACAAAATAAAATAGATATATCATAAAAGTGA
>RJWT010041274.1:0-12336 GCA_004365215.1 Cuniculus paca
TCTTCAAGGAATGTAATCATTTTGTACTACAAACATGTACTAATAAAAAATGAAAAAGAAGAAAAGAAAAAGTGGATTAAAGACATACATAAAATGTAAAATGACAAAAGTCTTAGAAAAAAATAGGAAAATGTCAGGACACTGAATTTGGCAGCAATTTCTTAGACAGGATGCCAGAACCACAGGCAACAAAAGCAAAAAGCAATCGGAACTGTATCAAACTTCAAGACTTCTGCAGCTCAAAGGAAATAAGCAAAAGAGTGAAAAGACAACCAACAGAATTGGAGAAATTGTTTGCAAATCACATATCTGCTAAAAGCTAACTAGTCCCAATGTATAAAGAATTCTGCAACAAAATGACCCAGATTTAAAAAAAAGGAGTGAGAAATTTGTCAAATAAACGATTATTTGAAGAAGGTATACAAATGGTCAGTATTCCTATGTAAAGAAGCTAGGCACTACTCATAAACAACAATGAGGTATTACCTCCTACCTGCTAGGATGGTCATTTATCAAAGAAATAGAAAATATGTGCTAGCAAGAATATGGAAAAATTGGAACCTTGATAGCTTGTTGAAGAGACTGTAAAATGATGTAGTCATAATGGAAAACAGTACAGATGTTCTAAAAAATTAAAAATAGAATTACATATAATTCAGTGATTTTATCTGGGTACACAATCAAAAGATTTCAAAGCAGAATTTGAACTGCTACCTGCATTCCTATGTCCACTGCAGCATTATTCACAATGGCCAGGAGGTAGAAATGACCCAAATGTCCACCAAAAAAATCAATGGGTAAAGAATATTTTTAAAAAAGTAAAAAATATTATATGTAATAAAATATTATATTAAAAAAGAATTAAATCTTGCGCAGTATGGATAATCTTGAGGACCATATGATAAGCAAAATAAATGACAAAAAAGACCAGTACTGATTCTGTACATATAAAATATCGAAAGTAGTCAAACTCTTAGGGAAACAGAAAGCAGGTTGCTTAGGAATGGGATGATAGGAAAGGGAATTTGAATTTAGAGAGTATAGAATTTCATTTTCCCCTTCCCTCCCCTCCCCTCCCCTTCCCTTCCCTTCCCTCCTTCCTTCCTTCTTGTTCTTTTTTATTGGAATCAAATCTAGGGGTATTCTATTACTGAGGTATATCCTCATTCCTTTTTCTTTTTCTTTCTTTCTTTTTTTTTTTTTTTGAGACAGGGTCTGTTACATTGCCCAGGTGGGACTGGAAGTTGAGCTCTTCCTCTCTCTACTAGGATTACAGGCATGCACTACCACACACAGCTCTAGAGTTTCAGTTTTCCAAGATTAAAAAGTTTTAGTAGTCTTTTGTACAACAATATAACTATATGTAACTTAACATATTGAACTCTACACTTAAAAATGGTTGAGGTTGTAAGTCCAATGTTATATTTTTACTATAATAAGAATAATGAGTGATGATTCTGAGCAAATCATCCTGGAGCACCATTCTGAAATTATTATAGAGACATAGGACTGAAAGTAATTTTAATGGTAATTTAAAGAAAGGGTTCTTCTTGGTTTTCATTTTTCTTTACTAAACGCTGCTAAAGGGGACTCTAACTGGAAATTTTCTAATTATATGATATTTACCATTTCCCTTGTAGCTCCTTCTTTCTGGGCCAGTTTGAATGTTACTGTTTTTATAAAACTCATGATACTCAAAGCTTATTAGCATTGGGTATATTTTTTCCTATACCACACCATGAACATTTTGAAACTGCATCAGTGTCTTTTATTTTTGTTGTCCTTAAAATATATTCATCAGTGCCTATTAATTTTATAAAATATTTATAATATATGATATATTTATCATATCTATCTTCTTTACCCTTTCTTATATTCCCCCCTCCTGTCATTGGGCATATTTTTTATTTTTCAATATTAGTGAAATAAAGTGGTAAAATTATCTCTGGAACTAATGGGAGAATAATCTTTTACTTTTAATGGAATACTATTTTTAACTCTGACTAATTTGGTTTACTAATTTAAAACCAAGATACAATTACTTTTGTTTCCACGTTGATGAGGACATGTGCTTTGTCTTTTAGTATTTTGTAGTACCTCAGAATTAGTGTTCTGCTTATGAAAAATCAGTGACTATACTGTACCAGCATTACAGGAGATCAGGTTTGGTGTTACCAACTCTCATATTCATAAAGCCATTTTAAACTAATCAATCAAAATATTGATGTATTTATTTACTTACTGTATGTCACTACAGCAATACAAACTAATTCAGAAATGAGATTTCATTCATTTAATATATTTATTTATATTTAGAATTCTGATTTTTAATGTTTGAAGTATATTCTCATATGTTCAACATTTAGAATAAAACATTGAAATTAATGGTATTTACTACCTGAATCAGTGAGTTTAATGTTTCTAAAAATATAACATATCACCATTATAATCAAAATAAAATGGGACTTGGGATTAGATGATCATGGATTATACTGGTTCACTTACTGTATCAATAGGGTTTCCACCATACTGCCTTACCAACTCAAAAGCTATACAAATTTGCATTAGTCAATTGTTGTGTCTCACATTTTCACCTTTAAATCCATTCTTAATTCACAGGTTATGAATAGTTAATGATAATATGTATATGAAAGTTCCTAATCACAGCCTGCTCAATACAAAATTAATGTGTGTTTATAAACTACATATTCGATAAAAGGTTACTATATAAAGTTTAAAAAATAACACAAGCAATTTAATAGTGGAAATATAAATAACCCATTAGAAAATGGGCAAAAGATTTGAATAGACATTTCTCCACAGAAGACATAAAAATGGACAACAAGTATACAAAAAAGTATTCAATGTTCTTAAATATTAGGGAAATGGAAATAAAAATTACTATGAAACACCACTTCACATCTTTTAGGATGGCTAGGATAGCTATTATTTAAAAGTCAAAGATAACAAGTGTGGTATGGTGTAGAGAAAAGGGAACTCTTATGCACTGTTGGTGGAAATTTAGATTAGTATAACCATTATAGAAAACAATATGGAGGTTTCAAAACAAATTAAAAGTAAAATTATATAATGACCTAGCAGTTGCTCTTTTGAGACTGTATCCAAAGGAAATGAGATATTCGTACTCTTATTCATTGCAACATTTTTCATTATAGCTAAGATACAGAAATATTCCTAGTGTCTACTGACATATGAATGAATAAAATGACTAGTATACATGTGCAATAGAGTATTATTCATCCCTTAAAAAATGAGACCTTGCCTTTTACCAAAACGTGTGTTATCTTGTAAAACAATGTAAGTGAAATAAGCTATCCATAGAAAGAAAAATATTGCATGATCTCATTTATTTTTGAAATCTAAAGGAAGAAAAATTAAATATAAAGAGATAGAGAAAGAAACAGTGATTACCAATAGGTAAGGAGAGATGGGAAATAAATGGGGGGATGGAGGTCAGATAATATAAGCTAGTAAATATGTAGGATGAACAAATCTAGAGAGTTAATCTAAAATACAAAGAGTATAGGTAATAAAATTGTACTTGTAAGGGATGCATGCCCAAATGAGAAGATTTTAGTTGCTTTTGCAGAAAACCAAAAATAATGGACAACATAGTAAGATGATAATTATGTTAATTGAATTCACTATAGTAATCATTGTGCTATGTTCATGTATCCCATAGTATCATAATAGGTGTCCTGGTTACTTTTGTCTCATTGCTGGGACAAAATACTCAACGCCCCAAATTAAGGAAGGAAAGGTTTATTTAGCTCACTATTTGTGGAGGTTTCAGTCGATAATCAACTGGTTCCAAAGCAGGGTGGCATGACACAAAAACAATATTTCAAGGTGGTAGAAGACAGCAAAGGCAGCAAGAGCAAAAACTGGGGAGAACAAGTCTCTTTCTTCTCCCTTATATTGGAAGCAGGCTACACTCTTGCAGTGGATTTAGCACTCATACCATCTCAATGCCCTCCTCTTGCACAGGCTGAGGATGTTTACAAAGGACGGACCCTGGCTCTCTGCTGAATCACTTAAACTTCTGACCTTCTCAGATTGACACAATGAACAACATCCTAGAGCAGTGGGCTTGCCCTCAACAACCCAGGATGTAGAACTGCTGAGTTAGTTAAGCTTCTACACTTCTCAAGTTGACACAATGTATCAACCATAACAATAGGAAACAAGAAGATAACTCTTTAGCAAAAGGGAAAGGGGCCACGAGATGGATAGAAGAATGACAGGGAGGAGGGGATCAAAAAAGAATTAGGATATATTATGGTTATGTAGATGTACCAGTTCCCTGTGAGAAATGTAATCATTATGTTCTGCAAACATGCACCAATAAAAATACAATTAAAAAAGACATTTTAAAAAATGTTAATGTAAAAACAATGAAAAAATTTAAACAAATAAAAGGTTAATGTTGAATCTGAAAACTATTTTTTATTTTATATACTTGTAAATACTATTGTTAATGGAAATCACTTGTGTAGAAACTAAGCTACTTTAGAAATCATGGATTAAAAATTTCATGTAGGGAACTGATCTGGCCTTACTTTAAAAAAATGTTTTCCTGTGTGGCATTTAATTCATTCATTCAAAAAAGTACTTAGTGTCTATTCTACACACTGGTTTTACAGCCTTGGACAAAACAGACAAGGTTCTTGCTTTCACAAATAGAATTCAGATGGGTCAGATGGGTTAGAAATAAATAAAGAAGGTAATTTCAAATTGTAATCATTACTATGAAGGAAATAAACAAAGGCCACGTAATGAAGATAGAAAGGAATCTAATTTAACTAGTAGGATTTGATTGAGGGGTCTTTGTGAGGTGGTGACATCTATGCAGAGATTTGAATAATTATAGAGGAAAGCAGTTGTATGAAGATACAGGGGAAGAAAGTTTCTGGCAGAAAGAATAACAATTTCCATACCTGGAAGGAAGAATCAGAGTGAAACCCTGTGTTTGAGGAACAAACAGTGGACCATAATAGGTTGATGATTGAGGTGTGGAAAGGTAAAGTATGGGATGGATATTTAACAGTACTGTGGAGGGTATTTATATTGTAAGCAAAACTGCATTTCAGACCATGCAGTTTTTTAGATTTGTAGCTTGTACTCAACTATTTGGATTTTGGAACCTCTTTAACTCAGAATTGTATAACGCTAGGGAAAATTGGACCTCATAAGGAATGTCCTTAATATTTAGCGAAGTTTATAGAACATCCATTTTGTTAGGAAAACAAACTTTCATTGATTTTTTAATCATGTATTGCTTACCATTTAAAATTACCTAAATTACAAACTTTCAAAGGCTATGCAAATGAAAGTTGTTGTAAAGAAGTAGATTAAAAGTTAAAATTTCTTGATTTTTTTATTAGTTCACTTAAATTTTTGCGTTTTAAATTTTTACATGTCTTTTAAAAAGATATACATTTAACTTGCACAGGATATGTAAACTTACGCTTTTCATGAATTATTTTCAGAATACAACAGCATACTTTTTTTTTTTTTTTAATAATAGAAACTCTGGAAAAGTTGGTCCTTTTTCAGTTGAACCTAATTTCCTACTTGCCTTTGGAGAGTTCAGAAATGAGGGCAGGCATTTTGCCATGACCTGCCTGCAGTCTATTTATTTTTCTAAGCTAACAAGCTTTGCAGATGTCATTCATGTGCCTGCTGTCTTGGGTATATGGGGAACAGACAGACAGGGATGGGAGTCCAGGTGGGTGGATTTTTTCTGTTATTTCCCTTGGAGCTAATCTTTCTAATGTGGGAGTCCATTTCTTCTGGGGCTGGTCCCAAGACCCTTACAAAGTATAAAAGGATTCAGTGTAGATGCCCAGAGATGTACTCATATTTTTAGGGAGATTCTTGATTTTTTGTTATAAGATTGCTGAAGGGAGGCTACCTTTGGGTGGAAAAGACCTTTGGGTCTGTCCGTGTCACACCCCCTTTAATTTGGATAAAAATATACTTAATAATTTACTGTTATTATTAATAAAATGCCTATATTTATTACTGTTTGTCTAGCAAGGGGCAAATACCTAGTTTCTACAGTGTCCTGTTGTAGTGCTTAAGCTGAAATTGCCCTTCTGAGTTACGTGTGACTGCTCCATGCCGTACAAGGAATGCGTAAGTTTAAATATAGTATAGGTTTAAAAAAATTTGCTGTCAAGAACAAATAAATAGCAGAACAGGACTATGATCATTCTTTCATTCCACAAATATTTTTGTGCCTCTTAAATACAAGATTACCACAGTTGGTGCCAGAGATATTCCTTAAATTTGCCCTCAAGTGGCTTAGATTCTAGGACAGTAGAAATAGGCTATACTTCATTTCTAGAGTTTTTTCCTTGTTGAAATAAATGAAAGTAATGCCTTCTAATGGTTAAACTGCAGGCTTAGTGGAAGTAATTTATAATAGTAATTTTTCTGAGATTAAACTTCGAATGGAAAATTTTACTAAGAATCAATATACTCCTGGCATATTATTAAGCTTAAGGAATAAGTAAAGCAGTTTGCAGACTGTGACTTTATATCTTGCCAAACACTTCTGGTGAAATCACAGGCCCAATTGAGCTCTATGTCTGTAAAAAAGAAATGCTTTTAGCCGATGCCTTGTTAATTTTAAAAATAAAGTAATGTATCCCTTGAGGCAAAGGAGTAGGTTATCTTCTATCATCTTTAAATCTGAGGAAAATCAATGGAAGGGATGAGAGTATGCTTTAAAATGCTATATATTTACTAACATTTAAACATACATATGTTATCTAAGTAATCACTTGTGACAAACACAATGAGTATAGAACATGCATATAACTTATTTGTAATCACTTAATATTATATAAATAATACTTTTTTGTCAAACATAAATTGAATGTTTAGTTTGTGAAATGCCTGTTCCAAAATCCTTTTATTTAATGAAATTCCATTGGGTGTGTTTATTAAGCTGATTGTACAAAGGTGTAAGATGATATTGATTCCTTTTCAAATAAAATCAAAGACTTGGAATTATTTTTTCCTATCAACTTTTAGCTCATGCTTCTGGTCTTTCTTAATGCAGCTCAGGGCTGTTCTCCAGAAAGCCTTCTTGACCACTCCATTCTGGACTAAATGCATCTATTTTATAATTCAAAACACCCTAAGTGCTTACTTTATAGTCTCTATAATTTTTTACTTGCTTGTGGGCAGGGATTCTGCTAGTTTTTGTTCACACTTTTGTCTCCATATAAGTAGATTCTTAAGTATATTTGTTGAATGAGTTACTAGATGAGGCAATAGGAAGAGTCAAAACTACCTTTAAGAAGCTCAGTTTAGTGGGTCATACAGGCATTAATCAAATAATCATTAGTGAACCCTCCCTCAGTAAACATGTGGCAGACAAATGACTTCAGGAGTGCTTGTGGTATGCTAGGAGCTCTGCCACAGTTAGTTGCCTTTTCTTTCTGCAGGCCTGTGTAATTTATAAAGTGCTTTCAACTGTGATGAGCCAGGGTCAGCAGACTAATCAGGCACCCTCTGCCAATTTCTCCCTATCTTAACATCCTCCTCTCTAGGTAGATGAAATGCAGTTCCAAAGGTACCTTTCTTCCCAAGATACCTTGTGAAAATATTCATCTTACTCTGCTATTCAATTGACTTCCTTTCTCTTTCTAACCTCTGACAGTCTATTCTGGTTATGATTATGAAAGCCTGGACTTGCAATTAAGAGACATGCTTTTTACAGTTGGCATAGAAGGTTACTAGGTTCTTAGGAAATCAAATAAATGTCCTAAGCTTGTGAGGCTGTTGCAAGTTCTTTTTCAACTTTAAAATGCTATAGGGATAAGAAGCATTATTTTGAACATGAATGTGACACTTAGACCATTTACATATTTGATGCTTTGGTTGTATCAAGGAAGCACTCTGATACTTGGGAATGCTGAAGGTATGATGGTTTACATGCCCCAAGATAAGCTCGAGTTAAAGTAATTTAGCAATGAAGTAGTAAATGAGGAGGTGAATAGGCAAAGCATGATAGACAAAACATGATTCTTTTTATATTACTGAACCAGAAGGTGGTTACCTAATTGAACGGACCACAGTATAGATTTTATTTGTATTGTTTACCTTGAACACTATCTAAAGTTTGTTATGCAGTACCTGTAGGGTAACAGTTCAGAGAAAATTATTTTTTAAGTATAATTTTAAACCACTTCGAAAGATTTTACATCATATTAAACGTTAGGAGCTTCTTCCTCTTTTATTCTCTCAACACATATTTGATTGGCTATGAGCTTTAAAAATAATCTTTAGAAAGAGTGCTCTCGTTTTGGTAAAATAATGACATGTCAATTTCTGAGATACTCATCTATTTAGCAATCAGGAGGTTATTGAGGTTTGAACTTGAATAATTCATGAAAGGAACAAAGAAGGGTCTTATCATTCCATTTTTTTTTCAAATTGCTTATTATAAAAAATGCTTTTTATTTTAAAAAGAGGTTGGCGGTGAGTGGTGGGGTAGAGAAGAGTCCTGTCAGTATCCTGAAGCAGTAAATGAAATGTATGAGTCCTTAGACACGTATTTCTTCTTGATGCTGTCATTGGTCCAGATGACTATGTAATTTCTTCCAAGAGAAAAGATTTGCCATTCTTATTGGTCAGGTAGTACTTTTCCCGGCTTCTCTTTTTCTCCCTTCTCCCCCCTTTCTTCTTGATGAACTCTTGTATCTTTCTACCTGTCTGTTTCATTCTCTCTCTACCTAGGTATCTAAGATAATGAACAAAGGTGTATTATTATCTAGAGTGATACTTGTCAGGCCCCTCAAAGGCAGTCCGTGTAGCAGCTTCGCTGGAAGAAAGGGAGGGACTTGAGGGGGGAGGACTAATCATTCCGCTGTTAAAACGCTGCAGATGGGAACACAAAGCTCTGCCCACATAATGAGTGCCTGCAGACAGCCAGTAAGGAGAGAAAAGTTTGGGAAAGAACTCCTTTTCCTGTTTCAAGATGTGGAACTTTTGTAAACACGTTGAAGCCTCCTCCCACCCCAATATTATAATATACTTCTTTGTTTAAATACTTGAGTTGTTCATTTGAGTATGTCATAGACCACACAAATAGCTACACAAGAAATTTGACATTTTCTAGGTTAAGCCTCCAAATCCGGTTTCTTTATGTCCCTGGCCAGATTTTCCTTATCCAGCTGTTAGTCATTTGTAAGAAGCTGCCCTTGTAATTGCAACTGAGTTCAGATGTGATGTATGCGGCACTGCATGCACCTTCGCTTTTCACTCATGTCTTTGTAGTCATTTAGGCTCCCGGGAATCATGCTTATAATAAATAGCTTTTTATTACCAAAAGCCGCTGTTCTGGCAGCGGAACGACAGCCCTTTGATAGATGGGCCGGGTAGTTTTTTTGTGTTGTGCTTACTCAGAGTTGTTAGTAGAAAAGACGAAGGAAGCAAAGGGGGGACTTTGGCAAAGGAAATCTTATGAGTATACTGAAACAGCAGATCAGAATTCAGAAACAAGAGCGAGCGCTGAAATGTGATTCTCTGTTGCTCCGTGTAACACTCATCTCCACGATAGAACTGGCGGGGCACTCACGGAAGCCTTGCTAGGATCTCGGATTCTGATAAAAGACCATGCAGCCGCGGAGCCCAGCGAGCCACGGAGAAGTTTTGCCGGAGCTGATTTCTAGGGGATTTTCTGGTGCCTAGGAGAATCCTGCTTGCCTTGAGCTGTATGGAGGAGGGCTCGAGTTTCCCATGAGGGGCCCCCTTGGAAAAGCCGTCTTGTGCAGAATCCAGGCTCTGCTTCTCTCAGTGTGCTATTTACCAAAAGGCTTTTCTCACCTTTGCTGATTTGCTGGTGTGATTTCCATGTACTGAGTCCTGTGTAGGGATCCAGGATGGATTGCCTGTGCATTGTCACCACAAAGGTAGGATAGGAATCAGAGCTGTTATTGTGTGCAGCATTTTTCTATTATTATTTTGGTCCTGTAATTAAACAGCTCTACTAGGTGCTGCCAGTTCATGAGATAAAATGATTAGTATAATTTACTTTGCTGGGCATTTTGTTCCCTAAGAGGGTTTGAGGGTCCTGTCTTTCTGTGATTTCAACTTCTTAAAGTGATATTGTGTGTTTGTGCAAATGAAAGAATTTGCCTTTGAATTGTTTTGGGGGGGTGGGGTATGGCAGGATTTGCTTTTGCGTCTATTCATAAGTTATAATTGAAATATCTATAGTAGTAGTATGGCTCACACATCATTTTAACATACCATATCAGGGTAGCCTTTCTGAGTGTGATAATTAGCTTTTCATAAAAACCATGTCTTCTGTGTTTGAAGAAGCCAATCAGCTTTACTGTGGCTTGACATATTGTTCCTGATTGGATAATTCTGATATTCTGCAGTTTACTGATTTTTTTTTAAAGAGAAAAAAAATCTTGAGGCCCCACTGTAAAACAAACAAACATAGTATTTAATGTTTAACAGATTCTCCCTACTTTGATTAGAAGCAAATAAAAGTGGCAGTGGAATAAAATCAGTAAGTAGTTTTTTATGGGTTTACTTTATAGAAAAATTTCAAAAATCATTTTATTTTTTCATCAGTTCAAAATAGTGCTTATAAATTTCATAACACTATTTGAATAGAATTACTACTGTTTTTAGAGGAAAACTAATTAAAAGTCACTTGTTCATTAACTGCCTTTTCATTTTGCATATAAGCATAGCATGAGTTAATTTGAGCCATATCTTTTAGTATTTCACATTGATTGAATATCCATTAAACATGACAAAATCAATAGTTTAGTGCACGAGACTCAGGAAGTGTGGGTTTCCCACTATGATCTCTTTTTACCACTAAAGAAAAGATTATTTAATTTTGAAACCACGAAGTTCCCCATCATCTGTTATATATCTTACTTGTGTAAGTTAAATTCCAGATTATCTTAACGAATATGTTCTCACAGAATCTACAATCACATGGCAGCCTTGTTGATATTAGTAGACTTCATACTTAGAAACTTCTAGCTGGACTGGTTGACAGGCTTCTAAATTACAAAATACATTATTTTTGTGTGAAAAAAAATCTCAGTTACTTTTCCCAGTGAATTCCATAAATAAAATATATTAAACAAAATTTTAAAAAGCTAAGTGGGAAAGATGTTTCCTTATGTAATCGAAGGAAGAATATTTTTTCTTAATTATGTTTTACCTTTCTTGAAGTATCCATTTGGTGTTAATTTCTTGACAGAATACTGTCAAATCTAACTTACATGTGTTTTATAATTATTTTCAGATCATAATTTCGGGTGCTATAAAACATGACTATGACGTTAAAATAAGTTGTGAATAGTTAATGATTAGAAGTCAAAGCTAGAAGTCTATTGCAGTAAAAAGATTAAATCAACATTGAGATCCAAGTTCTTTCACTTTGGATAATATAACTTAAATATCTTTTATATTCATTTATCAGGGTAATAACAATCATAGGTACAGGCAAAAGGTAAGATATTACTCTGCTTTAAATTTTGTGTAGGCGGTAAATGTCATTCTAGTATTTTCGATTTATCGTATAAATTATATGATTCAAGAGGACACTCTTAAGAAACTTCATGAATTTTCTAAGTTAGTTATATTTAAGAATGTTTCTAGAGTATCATTTATATCATTTTGAAAAGAAAAATATATTTACCAAAATTACATTACAGTGTTTAAATGGTAAATAAGCATGATAGATTCATAAATAAGTAAGACTTCCGGGAGGACTTCACCTTACAAATGTGATCCATTTAACTTGCCGCCTTTGATACCTTACTCTCTTATCCCTGATTGCTCATGTTCTTGCTTCCTTTTCCTGGGACTCTCTGACATGAAACTTGCAAAGGATTTGGAAATTTTAATTGGATCTCTGTTCAACTTCATCTCTTCTCCAGCAGTAAATCCACCTCTGGCAGTTCTGGCTGCCCTACGTCCTTCTGTAAAAGTTTTATCTGAGACTGGGACGGTCAGCTATTCTGATCTGCCATAGACTCCTCTTCATTTGTGGCACATCTCAATATTGCAGCTGACCTTAACATCTACCAAAACTTTTGATAGCAAGGAAACATAAATACTTTCACTGTTAAAGTACCTTGGTTTCTTCTTCCTCTCCTGCCTTGGCATGAAAGGCACTTACTGTTTTCTTGGATCCTCTTAGACCTCTGTGTTCTGAGTTCTCTCATTCTCCTTTATTATATTCACTGTAGAAATGAATTTCTTTTCATGTCTTTCCTTCACATTCTTATGAATAATTGTTAGGAGATTAATGGAGAATATATTATG
>RJWT010041275.1:0-12357 GCA_004365215.1 Cuniculus paca
TCATTAAAGAGAACTATTTTTTGTCTTAATCTCATTCTTTTAGAACTTCAGGAAGCAGATGTTTTACATATCCAAAACATGGTTAGCAATATGTGTGTCTCTTTGTCAGTATTAGGACATCACATGAAGATATTTTTAAAATTATCACTCTGTTGCATGGTTTACAGTAATTATCCTGCAGAATCTTCCATTGAATAGTTATGATTGTTAAATCATATGATTCCAAATGCTATTTAAATAGGCATACATTCTACAATAACGAAGCCTGTTGCAACAAACAATAGTACCTTCAGACCATGAATTACTTTTTTTCTCATCCATTGTCTATGAATTTTTGTGCTAACCTGTAATACACTGTACAGACAGCTTTTTAAAACTGACTAAAACCTAACCTGTTGTAGTCAGGGTTCACAAGGGAATAGATTTAATACAGGACACATAATTTCTAGGCTTATTTTATAATACTCACCCAAAAAGTCAAATGCAGAAAAGTGCAGGAGATCTATCTACACACTAGACTCAAAGAAACTAGCTAAGAGCCTGGATGCCACAGCCATGTCCTCCATGAGTAGAACTGCAGGCCCAGAGATCACGGCAATGTCTCATGCAAGTCTGTATCAAGAATCTCACTGGGAAGGCCCAAAGGTCAGTGGTGAAAGCTAGAAAGTCTGTGCCAACAGGGTGAAGGATCTGTGCCAGCCGACTGAGGGATCTGCACTGGAGCCAGGACATGATGTTCAAGGTAAGGACCAGAGCTCCCCCAAAAGGAACCACAGCCATCCACAGCTTCAGCAATGACCCAGGTTCTTCTGATGACGAGAACAGCAAAGTTCATATCAGGAAAACCAACGTGACAAGCTTCTCCAGGAGACTCAACAGCGCGCCATCTTCCCCTCCAGTTCTCCTTTTCTGTTGCTGGCAACAATCCTCAGGTGGGGGGTTCCACACCCAGAATCGTGCTGATTCAGTTCAGCTGGGTGTCACAAATTGACCATTAGTTAATCCACCACACCTGTGTAATTGTTGCCATAATTACACCTGACCTCCTTGTATATATACTGAAAATTGTTTAATTCAGTCAAAAATCATATCCTGAGTCCATTAAACTTGTCTTTTAATTTTTAAGGCAAGGTATATTAATCATTTTACATTGCAAAGCTATTTAATAGCTCAAGTGATATCATAAATGTGACTATTCCTCAGCAGGAAAAAGTGATAAATATAAGCTGTTTCCCTCCTCTTTCTACAGATACTTTAGACTGCTCTTTGTAAAGAGAAATAAATACATGTATTGTACTATTTTACAGGCTATTCTAAAGTTTTGGTAATATTTTATTTACAGTTTTTAGAAGTTTTTATAGAATTTTGTACAGGAAACTCATGACAATGTTTTTTAAACAGCTTTTGAATTCCCTTGTGGGTAAACGCTGCAATATTTTCTAAGCACTATTAAAATTTGGCATGACTTTCTCTTCTCAGTACTGAAATAACTGTGTTTCATGGTTGTGCCAGTATTAGCATCCTCACAGTCCACTGATTTTATAAAATGTGTGTCCTCAATAGATTAGGATAAAATTTCTTAAAGCAAAAATCTTTTGCTTTTCTTTTCTCGTAACATTTCCGAGCCTAATGAAAATTCTTAAAAGGTCCGTTAAGAATTTCCTTTATCTTTGTAATGATGCATATGCCATCTAATATTGGTGCTTTATGAATTTCAAATGCATTTCAGTCCTTTCAAAAATCACTTTTATTTTTTCTTTATTGTTTAATTTATTTCTCTTGCCTGAAAAACAAAACAAATATTTCAGTCAATGCAGTACCCTATTAAGAGAAACTAAAATACAATGCAGTGGTGTTTTCTGATAAATGAATAAATTTGTTTAGAGTAGTACTATTCATAAAATCATGTTTATTACTTTTTTGAGAAACAACATGAAAGAATTGTAAAAATACAATTGAATTATGTTTAAATCAGTTTATATTAATGGGGCACTACACTGACAAACATTTTCCATAAGATCAAAAAATTGGGCAAAGTAATCATTTTCCAATAATATATTATGAAATATTTTCCTGGTAATATGAAATGAACTTCCTTGTAATATCAGACATGCAACTGTCTGATAATAACATAGATCTTTGGAAGCATCATGAACTTTCGTAGGCATGATAAATTATTGGTATAAAATTGTAATTCAAATATCTGGTTACATATAATATTTAATAACATAAGTAACAAAAAATATTCATGACCTTTTTTCTACAGGGTGAAATAAATTCTAACTGAACTTCAAATATACCACAGGTCTGCTGTAATGTATCTTATCAAAGAGTATCCATGTAGGCCAACAAGCATTTCTAATGTATATCTTTTTGAGATAACTTATTCAAAAAAATTGCATCATGATTCTCATTTTTTTTTGTTTACTTGACTCTTTTCAGGTATGCAGTGTAAGTGTACTATAATTAAAAGTGAATACACATTAGGTATTTACTTTCTGTCATACATTTTCATAAGCCTTCCTCCAAAGTAACTCCCAATGTGTCTTTTCTGTTTTATGTTAATAGAGAGTAAATACAAAGCTAGTATAAAAAGAAAGTAGATGTAGCAATAGGGAAACAAATAGTAGACTGTAGTAAGGACTCTGGGTTCAGCTCAGGACATTCTGAATCACAGGAGCACAAATAAATTGACAGGAAGTTCTCTACTCCAGTCTTCATTCATGGCAGATGAGAAATTGGATCCTTTAAAACTTTATGATATCTTCAAACCAGAAATTTAGATTGATCTCTTAAATTGCCCCATTTAGACATACCTTGGTTGCAAAGAGAAGAAAATTAAAACCTTACATGTGTTACTATATGCTATAAGTAGATTTATTTGTAACGAATTGAGAAAAAAATTTTAGTTAATGCAAGTGTTCACTAATAGCATTGGGGATTAGGACTTTCATTATATTTGTGCTTAGGTTTTATATTTTATTTATTGATTTTCATTCTCATTCTTATAACTTTATGATTACAATATGGCCACCATACCCTCAGGCACAATATCTAGGTGCATATTGCATACCAAAGGCAAGCAATAAAGAAAGGGATGATACTAGTTTTCTTTTATATCTCATGGTCCTGGAAGTACTATGCAGGTGTCTTTGGCACAAATGAAAGGTAGGATATAAAGTCTCACATATATTATTAGGTAAAGGTAGATCTTTTGAAAATAGAATTTGGGAACATCCAATCTACAATGTCTGCTACGCATGCAAGTTAGCCTATATATTTGACTTCTTGAGAAAGAATTCAAAATTGTTCATTGATCCACTTATTCACTCTTTTAAAAATATTTTTTTGAGACAAGGTCTTGCTGTGTAGTGCAGACTGGCCTTGAGCTCACTATGCAGCTCAGGCTGGCCTTGAACTCTATGCAATCCTCCTGCCTCAGCCTCCCAAGTGCTGGGATTACAGGTATGTGACACCATACTCAACTCTTAAAAATATTAATTCAATTTCTATTTCTGAGTGCTTACAATATGTACAAAAATAAAATAGTCATACCTATCTTATCGAATAAGCAAAATTAATTTCAGATGGATTTCAAGTCTAATTGTTAAAGGCAAGTAGATAGAGATTTGTAAAGAAGCGGTGAGACATCCTTGTTGCGTTGGCATAAGTAATTTTTCTTAAAGAAGACACAAATACAACATATAAAGAGATCTATATATTGCAATATATTAGTTTTGAAATCTTCTGGTCTTTAAAACAGCACCACTATTAGGGCTTAAGAGGATAACAGAGAGTCACCACATATAAAATATGTGAACTACACACATACACATACATATTATATGAACTGCTACAATAAATAAAAAAGGGCATGGCAGCATTTGGGAGAGGGAGGTAGGCAGAAGATTGCAAGTTCAAGTCCAGCTTGGACAACTTAGCAATTTAATGAGACCCTTTCTCAAAATGTAAAAATGAAAAGAGCAGTAGAGGTGTAGTGCAGTTTGAATTTTCTAGTTTCCTAGAAGATTCTCCTTTATTCCTTTATTATATTTGTCATATAAGAGAAAATATGCAATATTTCACTTTTTGATTTTGGCTCATTTTACTTATCGTCATGATCTCTAATTCCATCCATTTTCCAGCAAATGATATGATTTCAACTTTCTCTATGACTGAATATACTTCTCCGTGTATGCATACCAACTTTTCTTTATCTGTTTGCCTGTTGATGAGCATGTAGGGTATTACCATGGCTTAGCTATTGTGATTTGCACTAGTGTAAATAGGTGTATGCATATATCAGTATATTATTAAGTTTAAGTTTTTTTCAGAATATACTTAGAAGGGTATAGCTGAATCAAATGTTATTTCTGTGTTTAGATTTTTGTCGGATCTCCATACTGATTTTCATAATGGTTGTACTAGCTTACCTAGCTTACATTTCCACCAACAATGTTGGAGGAGATATATATATATATATATATATATATATATATATATATATATATTACTCTTGATGATAGTCAACCTGACTAGTGTGAGTAGTTTTGATTTGCATGTATTTCTCTAATGGCTAATGATATTGGACTTTAAAAAATATTATTGGCTATGTGTATGACTTCATTTTTTGTATAATGTCTATTCAGCTGATTTGCTCAGTTTTTGATTGGGTTCTTTGTTTCGGGGGGTTCATTTCTTGGAGTTTTTTTATGTACAGTACATATTAATCCTCTATCATAAGAGGAACTGCTGAAATTTTTCTCCCATGTAGTGCGTTGTCTCTTCATTCTGTTGTTTGCTTTACTGTGCAAAATATTTTAATGTGTGTAATCCCCTTTGTTGACTGTTGATGTTAATTCCAGTGCTTTTAAGTCCTATTTAAGAAGTGTTTGCCTGTGCCTATTACTTCACGTGTTCTCCTGTTACCCTTCAGCAGTTAGAAAAGATGCAGAATAGCCAAAGCAGTACTGAGCAAAAAGAGCAATGCTGGAGACATCATTCTTCTGGATTTCAAGCTATACTGCGAACCTACGGTAACAGAAAGAACATAGTACTCACACAAAAAAAGACGTATAAACCAGTGGAATGGAACAGAAGACACAGAAACAAACCTGCAGCTACTCGATTTTTGACAAAAACCAAAACCAAAACAAAACAAAACAAAATTATTCTTGGAGAAAAGACGGTCTCTTTATCAAATAGTGCTGGGAAAACTGGACATCCACATGCAGAAGATTAAAACTAGATTCTTATCTCTCATCCTGTACTTAAAATATATCAAAATGAATCAAAGATTTAGATGTAAAAAACAGTTTAAATTTGGTCATGGTAAACTGTCACCCAGGAGACAAAAAAATTTGGCTGAGTAGATTTAGTGAAATGCTGAGAAATGTCTAACTGCATTCAATTTATTGCTCATAACTCTAAGCTGATTATTGAATGTGTATTGACTGAAAGAAATTGTGAACATGACAGAGTTCAATTACAGAAACAAAACTAATAGGAGAAACATAGTAGGATTTTCATTGCAAAGGATTGGCTTCTATAATTTAATTAGGAGTGGTGACAATGAAGGTCTGAATTTTCTGAGGCACAGATTTCATGAAAGGCAGCTGGATGGCAGCGGAGGAGAATGATCCAATGCTGTTGCAAATGGGGCAGAATTTCTTCTTTTACCTGGAAGTGTTTTCTCTGTTCTTTTAATGAATTTAATCAGGTTCAGCCACTTCACTAAAATAATCCTTTTAATTAAAGTCCACTCTTCCTGAACTTTAATGACATGTCTTCACAGCAATGCCAACATTAGTATTTGAATAACTGGGGATTATAATAGAGCTAAACTGACCCACGAAACTGAATATTGCACTCTAGTTCTTCTACAGTATAACTTTTATGAGTTGTTATATTTTAGTATTTTGTAATTTTTCTTTGTTCACATCAGGGAGAGTTTTTAATATAGTAAGTACATTAGTGGTCTATTTACATTAACTGTCATTAGATAGTTATTTCAGCATAGGTGTCCATGAGTTTACCTGCTTGCCTTTATTTTAATGGATTCCTTCCTGATGATTTTGCCAACAAATTTCTCTATATTTTCTGAATGCTTTAGTATAATTTAAAGAAACAAACTTCTACTCTTTAATATGCTACTATTACCTTCTCTGAATATCAGGAATTTCAATGTCCTGGAAAATATCTGTTTGAGAAAATACATATTTATATTTTTGGCTATAAAAGCAGTTTTATGTCTCACTTTTACATTTGGTTCATGAGTTTTTCAATATTATTGAAAAGTAAGCCATTACTTTTCTGCACCCCACCCCAGTCTATTTGTTCTGAAAAGACAAAGTGACATTTCTTTCTGCTAACATGTATTTAATGAATTGTAGATTTATTTCACACTGTTTTAATTTAAATGTTCTTTTAAATTTTCATTCTCAGTTTTTGTGAAATTGAAAGTTTTGTTAAATAAAACTCAGAATGAGATACGCAGAAAATATTTGGGGATTTAGAGGAGGGTAAGGATGAATACAAGGGAATTTAAGAAATATTTTACTGACCAGGATAAAACTTTGACCTTGGTTTTGACAGTGCACTTGACAGTGAAGATATTTCATTCTAGGGGAGAAAAGTACATGATGGACAAAAGCATACAGAAATAAGGAACCATAAATTATGCAAATAAAGAAAGAAGTACAGTGTGCATGGGAGATTAAATGCATGAAGTGGAATAAAGATAAACAAAGCTGATGAAGTTGAGTGGGTTTGAAACTCAATTCATGTATGCCCCAAATAGTGGAAAAATGATTAAAACATCAAGTCTATTCAGACTTTTACACCTTATAGACATTTATCCATATGTCCCTAACACAGTGCTAGGCACACAGCATGCATTCAATAAATCACCTAGTGATTGAACATATATTGTATTGTGTATGAAGAGCAGATCTACTTTCAAACAAAATAGCTCTCTCAGTTATAATAAAGATTTGCTTTGGATGAGGATAGAAAAAAACAAGTAGAACCAGATGTGGTGGCCCATGGCTGTAATCCAAGTACTTGGAAGACTGAAGCAGGAGGGTCGCTGTGAGTTTGAGGTCAGCCTGGGCTACAAAGTGAGTTCAAGGTCAGCCTGAACTACATAGTGAAACCTTGTCATAAAAAGACAAAACATTTTTTTAAAATTTAAAAAAAGAAAAGAAAAAGAAACAAGTGAGAGAAAGACTAAGATTTGTAACAAGAGAGGGAGATCAAGTTTTTAAATATTTTTCTAATTATAAGCATTTAACAATCAGTTTGCATTGGCATCAAAAGTTTAAAAATACTTTTATATAAAAAGTTTTGCACTGTAGCATTAAATCACATTTGAAATTGTCTGTGAGCAGGAACATTTACAAACACTGAAAAGTGTTGCAGGTAGACAATAGCATCATGCAATTTAACAGTTTGTATATTCTTTTTGTTGAGGAAGATTCTGAAAAATGTCTTTGAATATTGGATCAATATTGTATGTTTGACAACATATTTTTTCTGTGACAGTAAAATATTCAAGAGATAACTAGAAATTGGATCTGAAATATTAGTCTAGCTCTGGGATTGAATTCTCTTTCTGCTGATGAATAATTGGTTTGTATCTAAAAGTAATGCTTTCTGATAGGCTGGAGTATTTCACTGTCTCTGAAAACTTTTTATCTTCTCCTCACAAATTGATTCCAAAGATTAAAGAATTCATGGCTGTGATTTTAAGTTGGATTTATTGACCCCCATTCATATTGAGTGCAAAAACAGATTGATGAGCAATTTATTTTAAATCTCTTGGGAAAAGGGTGGGATTACTTCAGAATTCTTGTTGTTTAGATTTTTTTTAACCAGTGTCTGCCAGCTATAACACTCAAGACAAACTAATATGTTGCTAAATTATGATTTAATATAGACACTGCATACCAGAAAGCAGAAAAAGAAAATCTCCCAAGATTAATTTTTAACAAAATTGAAAAAATGCCAACTCAAAATAACTATTACATGCAAACAGACATTACTTACAAAATATATTTTATACTAGTAGGTGTTAATGTTTAAATAAATGTTTGAAAACATCAATTTTTTACAAAGAAACTTTGTTTTCATAACATTCTCTTTGAAATTTGGACACATTTGTCATACATAATGAATATAAAAAATTAAAGCAATAATTTAAAAAATACTCTGAAAGGAAGAACATACATTTAGTACGACTTCAGAGAAATATAAACACAAAATGCTGGTATGGCGAGCATACATTGTAGCCTTGATAGCTCTCCCTTCATGATAGCTAATGCTTTCAACAAGAACTTTCTCATGGAGCAAAAACATCTAGTTCATTAATATGCAGTAGCAGACAGAACCTTGGATTAGATACATACTTCAGGGTGAGACAGATGTTGATAAATGCACCAATTCACCCATGGACTAACATGTCATAAGAGTGTTTGCATTCTGGTGTTTTTCCTTCTGGATCTTTCCATAAGAATCACTTTTGGCATAGCGCAACCTTCATTTGTACGTTAGTCTCACATGGTGGGAATAGCATATAGTAGGCAATTAGTTTTGAATAAGGAATTTTTGTTCATTACTTTTACTGTAAAAAAATTTAAAATAGACTTTGGGACTGACTTTTCATAAATAAATTTCTTCTACTCTCAGCTTGTTTATGAGCTACTGAGATGTATGCCTCCTAGGTACCTAGTAATTAGCAACATCATAGCTATCTCTTAAAATGTCTTATTAGGCCTTGGGTCTCTCTTCATCCAATGAGCATTTATTAAGCTCATATATCAGTTATATATTCAGAGTTATTCATAAATCAGTAAGTGCATGACAAAAATGATCACAGTTATTTATTTAGTGTCAATATGTTCAGTGCAGGACAAAACTATAATGTCCTCCATTATTTTTATCACATGTGGGTAGTAGTAAAATTACCTTAGAAGACATGAACTATTTATTTGTCTCAGTATTTTTGAATGCATGCAAAGGGTACTAAATACTATGGATTTCTAGAAATTCGCTGAAAGCAAAAATAATCTTTCATTTTTCTTGAATTTTCAAGATTGCATCATAATGATTTTCAATTCATTGGTGTATGAACTTACAAAGCTTATTCATGAATGTGATGAGAAGCAATAAATGGATTCGTGAACTTTATGACAAGAAGCTGTGAACTTTCCTGTAAGAACTTTAGCATCGACAGGATTGAAGATTGACTGCATGGAGAAGGTTGGTAGAAAAGGAAGACATAGTAATGAAACTAAACTATATTATTCATTTTGCTTTTTGAAACTTTGACAAACTTGAATTATCTGCCTAAACATTTTTATAGAAAACTATGTACTAATACATGTCATTTTGTTGTTTTTCTAATGTTTGATTCTTCCTAATTTTCAGTATCTTGTCTGTTCTTCCACTTCTCTATGTAGGATTCCTATTAAGTGCCTTCTTCAGTGTTGGCTTAGGAGTCATAGATCTCTGAAATTAATCCTTGGAAGGTCTTTGTTTCTCCTTCAATTTTGAAGGATAGTTTTGCTGGATATAGTAATCTCGCTTGGCAGCTGTCATCTAGATAAACATTTTTGATGACTGTGACTATACAGGTAATAATCATAGTTCATGGTCATAGTTTTATCAAAGTTTAGCCAAATAATTTTTCCTGAGGTCATGTTAGGTCACATAAAGACAAAGGTAGATGATGCTATTCATTGTACACTAGCAGAAAAATTATAGAAAGATTGCTTTTCCTAGAATATATCTGCATGGCAAAAGTTTATGAACATAAACAAATTTTCACTTTTCAGCTACTTTTATATATCTCTTTTTCCTTCTCTAAGATCTTCTTGCTGCCCTTTAGTATAACTTGTCACCTTCTCCAACATCCACTTTGTAGATCTGCTTAGTTCTAAGCAAAGGTTACTACTTTATAATGACATATGCTTAAACAGAATTGCACTTCTTACTGAAAATTAAGAAGTATTAATTTGTGAATTCTTTGAGTGTCTAGACTGGTTTACCTTTATATTTCTAAAGTAGAAAAGCTTATTGGGAACATGATAGTTATACAGTGTCTATTTCATAAATGAATGAGTTTTCCAGGTCTTTGTTGCTGATACTAAGAACTGTGAATATAATTGTACTAGGGAAATTTCAAGCTTAACAATAATAGTAACCTGGACTGAGGAGGTTTGCCTAGGCACTCAACATACACAAATTAGCGAATCACTTCCATATAATACTATATAAGTCCTTTTCACTGATTTGTTTTGCATACAAGGAAATTAAGGAAATAGAAATTGAATAATAATTGTCCAAGATCATGTAGAACTAAAATAAGAATTCAAAAAAATCTTACTTCAGAGAAGACTTTCTTTACTACTTGCTATAAAGTAAAAGCTGTCTATCAAATGTAGCCAAGATCAGTGTTTCCCATTTACTCGGATGTCATGATACAGTTGACAACTCTAATTTTGCCAAGAGTGATAGGAACAAAAGTATTACTGCTCAAACTATATGCGGTAAAGGGTATTTTATCACGAAAGTACAAATTAACCATCATCATCGTAAAGTGAAATTATTTAAATTAAGAGAAAATGAGCCAATCAGTGCCCTGTCCTCATTTTTCTCATTTTCTTGCTTCCTGATGACAGTACTTTCATAGTTGGCAATGGCAGGTACATTAGCACTAAAAACATTGTCAGTACATACGCACTTTTGCCATGAATCTTTCTATTTCCATTATGCTTTTTCTAAGTAGGATGTGTTTTAACATGCCCTGGGAATCTATGCACAGCAAACAGGTGTCATTTGCTCCTTGTGGAGATGAGAACATGATCATTTCAGCAGATGACTTGCATTTGGGGTATCTGGGCAGGAATCCAGCAGCCTCAGAGAATTACACTATGATGAAATCCTCTTGAGTTCATATCCAAGAAGGTACTTTTCAGTGCCCTCAGGGATCAAAGGTGAGGATAAAGCTGACTGTTTATAACGCAGTAACATGAATTAATAGTAGCATGAATAAAAAGCAGTGTTTGTGGCTAGGTTAAAACATGAGCAGTCCTGTAAATGTGTGGTTTCAATTTTAGCTCTCTGGCTGCAGATTCAGTTCAGAATCAGTTTCAGTAATTATTTCTGGCGGCAGACAAAAGGACACATTTTCTGGTACTTCCTCACATGTTAAAAATTTTTACAGAGAAGACAGCATGCATACATGGTGTATTTGTGTTCTCTCCAAGTAAAACCAAGGAATTGAGGCTGATTTATCCTAAATAGCTTTAATCATGTTCTGTATAGTTTGTTGTTATACTTCGTTAAATTCAAATCATTTCATGGTGAAATGACTCATAAAGTTCTTTTTCTATACCCAAGAAAATTTATCAGCATACTTGAATAATTACCCATCTCCTCTGCCTTTGGAGAACGGAATGACAAAATGTTGTCCCTCCTGTCAAAGGTGACCCCTCCTTCGCAGGCTTCCAGTGATACCACTCTTGCCAGCCGTCTCCAGAACTTCTTTATACTTGTACCTTCCGCCCGCACTGTAATCTGTGTCTTCCTCTCCCTTGAGTAGGACTTAAGCCTACCCAGGTCCTATATTAGTTCATTTCCACTGCTGTAAGCATGTATCCATAACTGGATAACGTATAAATAAAATATATTCATTTTTCAAAATTCTAGAGACTAAGAAGTTCAAGATTGAGGTAGATCCAATTTCTGGGGAGGACAAAATTTCCAGATCGCAGATTATGGCTTTTGAGATGTTCTCATGTGTTGAATGGGACGAGGTCGTCTCTGACAACACCAATCCCATTCATGAGGACTCTGCCCGCAAAACCTAATCAAATCCAAGTTTTCATATTTAATGCCATCATTTTAAGGGTGAGTATTTCAACCTATGAATATGAGGGAGACATAAACCTCCACACTACAGTAATCACTTACCTCAAAACAAAACGAAGCCCAGAAGTAAACATGTCTCTTTTAGTCTCATTATCTCAGCTTATACTCACTTTCTACTACAATTTCATAAAAAATTTAATGCAGAGATCTACACAGAAGACAAAAGATATGATAATGTCAGTGAGATAAAGAAAATATGAGAGAGAAAAAAGATTATTTTCAACTAATATAATTTTGAGTGAGAAGAGTTGCTAAGTATGTACATCCAGTTCTTCTTTTGTTATTGGTGTTCTGTTGTTGCATTTTATATTACAAATAACTCAGTTTAAAACACCATATATTTACTATCTCACAGTCTCTATTGGTTAGTACTCTGGGTGCAGGCTGTCTGGTCCTCAACTACAATGGCTCTCACAGACTGCAATC
>RJWT010041276.1:0-12353 GCA_004365215.1 Cuniculus paca
CAAGAGCTATTCCAACACCTCCCACATACATACGTTAACAATAAGAATAAAATTATTAAATGAGATGGTGGACAGGAAAGCTGTGTTGGAATGGGCTTTACCTTAGACATCTACATTCATCTGGGTCTGACACTTCCTGGCACCTAGGCTCACACTGGTTTTCTACTGAAAGCACTTGCAATTGAAAACAGTTTCCAGCTTATTGAGCCAAGACCCCCTATCTTTTCCTTAGAGGTAAGAGTGTGACTGACACAGCTAAAGGTAATCATATTTCCAGCCATTAAACAATGTTAATTTCATGGGCTACAGAGAGAAGAAGCTTATGCAAATGAATATGATTTTTCCTGCACACAGATTATTAATACGAATTGGATAGCAATTCATGATCCTTAGCCTTCCTGAACAGGTATGACTCAGAAGGTCAAGGTTATTTTTTTTTCTGAAAAGCCTCATGTTAGTATTCAGATAACTTCTCATATTCTAAATGGCTCCTTCTATTATCTACAACATCAGTGAACTTTAGAACAAATATGAAATCTGTATGTCTTCGTGTAGTCCCGCGAAATTTAGAATGGGCGCAAGGATTCTACATGCGGAACTCAGTCCCACACTCTTCATTCAAAACGTGACACACCCACTGCCACGTGCAACACTTCCGCAAAGGGAACTACAGTTGTTCACAGCGATGGATGCTAGTGACGTTTCCTGCGCTCGTGGGCAGCCTTCACAGTACCCGTGCATCGATGTCATGTGGCGGCTATGGATCCTGCATGTGGATATCTGGACAGCATGCAACAAGAAACACCTTCCTGAGGAGCAAAATGAAAGGTCACAGCTAACGCAGGAATTTGTCATGTCCGAGCTCTTGTCATTCTTTGCTTCAGGCCATTTTTCCTACAGAAAGTACCGTTATCTTGGTGGCCCTGAAATGCCAGCGTTGTATTGTTTCTCCAACGACAGAGTAGAGCAAATTGCCTGTGTCCTGCTCCGTAAATGCTTAGTGTTAAGTTACAGCACATCTTGAAACAGTGAAATGGATATTTTTTTACAGGATTTAATTTTTAGTGGCTGAATAATATTCCATCATGTATATATTGAAACATGAAATGGATATTTTTAAAGGGTTTAATTTTTAATGATTGGATAATATTCCATAGTGTTTATCACATTTAAAAAATTTGTTCAGCCATTGGTAGACATCAAAGTTGATTCTATAGCTTGTATCTGTGACCATTCTCCAGAAAGCTGTCATATTAACATTGCTAAACAGTAGGTTTTATTCTGTCAGTTCCTCGCTCCTCATATTCACTTGCTTTCCATGCCCTCAAGAATGAAGTACAATTTGGCATTCAAGACCCTCCAACAAAATTCCAGCAAGCACTTATTGTCATGTTTTCCAATTAACTTAGCAAACATCAGGCATCTATTATTTGCCAGATGCCTCTACACACTTGCTATAGAGTACTAAACCCACCAAGTACATCGCCACTTCACAGATCTTACCCTAGAAAATACAGACATTGAATAGATAGCCCTATTTGTTTGTGCTGAGTGCTACGAAAGGAGAAATAAAGGATGATGCTCACCTATCTGGAGGAGAGGAGAGAAGTCTTATTATTGTCGTTCTTTAGAAATACTTAGCTCTTCTTTAGGAGTCGGCTTGACCACTATGGCAAGAATGAAAAACTTTTGTGATCCAGGTTCAGAATAGCTAAGCTTTCCAGAATAAAAGTGAGATTGAGAAAAAGTAGAGGAAACAGGCTTGATATAGAAATGATACTGGAGCCAGGAGGGTTTCATAATCCATATTTGGGGTACCAGGCTTGAATAGCACTGCAGGAATTTAAAGGTGTTGCAAAATCCTAACATTTTTCAAATAATCAATGACTCAGTAACTTGTAACCTAACCACTGAATAGTGGATGAACAACGAAAATGAAAATAAAAGTAAACATGTCAAAATTCTACTTACATGACTTGCATGAGGTCCCTTTATTTCCCCATACTTCTTTTTAATATGTAGCAATACCATAAAGAGCATGTCACCAACCACCAGAGTTTTAATTTTCAATGTGTAAATAATGGCTAAAACTATGGATTTAATGAGATCACTCCAGAAATATACCTGGAACATAGAGTTTCTAATTCAAACATTTCATCTTCCTGCTTGACTGAGCCTCTCTTATCTTTTTACATCTATTTTATGTATGTATAGGCATATTTATAGCTATGTTAATCTTATAGATGTAGGTCTATTCATCATATTCTTTCCTGTCCTTTATATTCCTAGTAAACAAACTATTTATCAACTTTTGCTCTGTGTCAGTCCATTTTCCATTGCTATGACAAAATAGCTGAGGTTGGGTACTTATGAATTGGAGAGTTCTATTTAGCTCAGTTTTGGAGGCTTAAAGTCCAAATAACACCAAAGTGGCTCTGATCACCCCAGCAAAGGCTTGTTGACACATGGTATCACAGTGGCAGTGGCACAGTAAGTGGGAGAGCTCACAGGGTGAGAGGGAGGCCAGAGAATGAGGAGGGGCTCTTAGAACAACTTATTCTCATGCAAACAAACTCAGAAGCACAGAACGGCACTTTAAAGAGATGCTCCAAGTGACCCCAGGACTCTACACAAGACTTTGCTTTCTAAAGATCCCACCTCTTATCATCACTGTGCTGGGGACCAAGATTCCAACACATCAACTCTGTGGGAATGAAGCACATCCAAATCTCAATACATTCTTTCTTATAAACCATGATTTTTAGATATTTCCCTACCTTCTCTCAACAGTCAACCCTCAGTATTCAACTGGTGACAAAGCATCTCCAATCAGATGTTGCACAATTACCCCCAACCCCAGTGTGTCCTGAGTTGCATTTCTTACCTTTATCAGATGTGAGAGTAGGGATGTTAAAAGACTAAAGTGTTTATTGTTAATTTGATAAAACTTGTGAAAAGTGCTTCCTTGCATAGCTTTTAGCAGTAAGTGTTCTTTGGCTGTATACTGGTGAGAAAATAAGAAGGCAAGAAAACAGGACTACATGCTTCAAACAACGACCAGGACACACGCCCTGCTCCAAGAGGTGAGTTCAAGGTTAAGTGTACATTTTTGCTATGGGAGGGCTGTCAGGAAAGAACTACTACAAAATGGTTTGAAACCAACAGTGGCTGAACCGACAGTGCAAAGCAACATTTGTGGGACAAACAGGCATGGCGGGGAGAGACACTTTGATACACAAGGTAACCAGGGGATTAAATTATGTGAATAAAACAGAGGCTCGAGCTTGGACACTTCTGAAGCCTCTTTTGCTCAGTTGTCCTCACGGTGCCTTTTCAGCCTTCTCACATGCATTTTCTTCTACCTTTCAAGTCCTCCTTTGTCAAATTTATCCTACGGAAAACTTCTGAACCCTTCCTTGTCCAATCTTTTACAAAGAGCAGGCTTCCACGTCATGGTATGGTACAAGTGTTTACCGTAAAAATTCTTTCAACTTGGGATCAAATCAGTCATCTTCTCTAACATTAACCTTATGTCTATGGACAAGTAAGACAACTTCAGTGCTAAACATCTTCCCCACAAGAACTTCTGCACGACTTTAGATTAGTATGCTGTTTCTCATATGACAAGACACCTGCTTATTGTGTAGTGTATCATGTACATGATTTTGCCTATTTTTCTTTCATATTAAGGCCAATATTATCATTTACATAAAATTTTGTTTCCTTATGAAAGAAAAGAACTATAATCTTACATTCTAGACTTAATAATACTTCTGTCACTAAATCCAGATTCATACAAGACATCTTAGGCCTCACTATTCTTCACTCCTGGCCCTTCGTCCATCTATAAAATTGTGTTGCCTCTATTTCCTAAATAGGTTTTTCACCACCATTACTCTAGTCTAAGAGATTTGATATCCACTCAAATGCTATTAAGTTTCTGTATGGTCTCCCTGCACTGAGGTTCTATCTCTAACTCCATCCATTCTTCTCATCTTCTCATTTATTTTAGCAGCAAAAGTATCTTTCTAAAATTCAAAACTTATCAGATCACCTAATTACTAAAGATTTTTCAGTGGTTTTTCATAGTCTTCAGTAGAACACTTTAAGTCTTGGTCCCTAAAGCTCTTTTGAAGTAAGCCTAGTACAAGTATTCCCCAGTCTCAGCCTACCAATGTGTTGCCCACACTTAAAATTCTAGGTCTACCACATATTAGCATATTAGTATAAATTCCTGAGGCCACATTTTGGAAACCTTGTGTGTTTTATTGTTATTAATGAAAACTATCAATTGACTAAAAACCTAAGGTAAAGGAGCCTCAAAATAAAAAAGGCATACTCAATGAAATACGCAATGAGCTGAACATCACACAAACATCATCGATGTTAACAGAATGATGTAAAGTCCAGAAAAGGCTGTGTATGTGGGGAGGGATGAATGTGTGCTTGTTTTTAAGTGGAAAAGGTAAGGAGACCACTAAATTTGGACAGATAATTAAAGATAGCATTGAAATTTTGGCCCATTCTTTCATAAATTTTATTTCAAACTCCAACTTCAAATTAAAGAAAAAGTTATTAAAAAGTAGAAGCATAATTAGTATTTGCCCTAAAGTACTAATTGAAAAAAAATACGAACATTCCTTCTGAACTGAAATTAGAAAAGGTGATAGTTAAAAAGCCTAAAAGCATTCCCTAAAATAAAGCTATTTTTAGTGTAATTTAAAAAGCCTACATTATTCTCAATTAGAGTGCAAATGGAAGCTTCAATTTTCTTCATTTACTAATGAATTCAAAATACTCCAAGTAACTGTTCTTGCTATTGAAAAACACTAGATAGCCAGATACTCGTCCGTAGTTCATCTGGGGAGAAGTGCTCTGCTTTTCTAAAAAGAGTGTGCAACTCCTTGAGAGGAACATTACTTTTCAAGTCTTCATCACAGATTCCTGTATTTTTTGAATTGCTGAACCAAATGGTGGTGTACCTGTGTCTCTGGAGTGGTATTTGCCCAACTCATTCAAAACAAAAACTTCACTGAAAGCAAAAACTTGAATCTCCCGGTACACAGCCTCTGCATCTCTTTTGAGCTATGTAACTTCTGCATGGCACCTGCAATGTAATTAACGCACACAAGCATCACAGTCCTGATTCTGCAGTGTAAATTAAGGACCCAGTGCATGTCTGTCTGTTGCATGAAGTGCTCCATCGTTTTCACTGCCACAGGTAAATCATCTGCTGACTTGTTATGAAACAATCCTTTAGCTTCTTTCTGCTCCTTGCAATATTTATCTTTATTACCACTGTTATTACCATAACATGTCCATTTTGCTAAATTTCCTTTCAGTGTTTCTGCTCCCTGGAATCTCCCAGAAGCCCTACCCCAATAAAAAATTAATCCACCATCAAGTTAAACACTCACTTAGCTGAGACACATTTGCATTGTAGGATTTTACAACTTATGATTTCTTCTACAATACACACCCCTTGAATATATGATATGTACCTGAGGTAGCTTTACCTCAAAAGCAAAATCCTCGTATATACATTTTATAGAATATTTTCTAGCTGTAAGAGAATTTCTTGGGTTGTCATTTAAATCCCTTAACTTGTAATTTATATACAATTTTAACAAGTTTGAGATGAAGAAACAAGATGTGAGGAAATATTAAATGCAATTACAAGCCTCCCTCAACAGCAACTTGGATCAATTATATGGGACTAAATAATCCTCAAATACCTGAAGATCAATTATATGGGACTAAATAATCCTCAAATACCTGAAGATGTTAGCATAATGCAAGAGGACAAATTGATGTTCATAAAATATACCCTGACTCTTAAATACTGTACTATGTTATTTATTATTTATTAATTTATTTATTATGAATAATTAAAACAGATTCAAACAGAAGTCCAGGAGATTAAAAACTCCATTGAAAGTATGTGCAACAGATTGAATGAAGGTGAGGATAAAATATCAAGTCTAGAAGACAGAACTGCAACTAGCAACCAGGAAAAGAAAAATATCTTGAAAATACCAAGAGACTATGAAAAATTGATCCAGCAGCTACAAGATGAAGCACAGAAGAACAACGTAAGATTGATTGGAGTCCGTGAGAACACTGGAGATAGCACGAAAGCCATTGAAAACCTCTTCACAGACATAATGGCAAAAAACTTCCCAAACATGAATAAAGAATTTGACACACAAATTAGTGAGGGATATAGAACTCCAAATAACAATGACCAAATAAGTCTACACCAAGGTATATAATAATCAAGATTCTAGAAATTGAGTATAGTAATTTATAATCAGTACCCTATTAATGCCAGTTTAAAATGATTCCTTAAATTCACAAGGCAAGTTTTTACTGTAATTATTAGTAACTAGTATTAGCAATACCTTATTCACTGTTCATAATAACTCAATATTTTTAGATCATTTAATATTTGCAAATCAACTTTACATGTATTGTAATGATCTTTGCATAAAGGCTAAATGGCAGTTGGATATCAAATCTACACATTTGACAGGACAAAAAGATGAAAGTCAAAGAAGTGAGATGTTCCAAGGTTCCACAGCTGAAAAGTGGGAAAATTGGTGGTGCTCTAACTCAGAATAAAGTAGACCAAACCTGATGAGACACTGCAATGAATTTAACAAAAACAAATAAATTAGAAACATGCTTTAGACGTTGAATAATGCTGAGCACAGAGCAGAACCTTTTGAGATGAAGTGATCAGAGGACATATTGTGAAAAGTGCATTTTTAACGTGAGGCCTAAAATGTAAGAAAGGACCAGTCCTCAAAAAAAACACAAACAGAGAAAAAGCATTCCAGATATAGAAAGATACAGATATAGAAAGAGCATTGCAGTGCAAAGGTCTTAAAGTAAGAAATGTCAGACACCTTACCAGGCATCAAGTATGCTTCGTCAAATGTCTCCCAATCCCTGATCCCTAGCAAACTGGCCTCCTTCTGCCCTGGATACTCAAAGACAACCTGAACATATCCCACATGGCACAGTCCTCCATACTTTTCATATGCTGCTTTATCCTCCTGAAATTCTCTTTCCAGACATCTCTACATAGAAAGCAAACACTTACCTGAGAAACTGCTCCAGTGGCCTTGGTTCTCTGTGTTTTCTCTGACTACACCTCATCCCAGTCTGGCTAACTGAGTCTGTCTAGTATAATTTTAAATCATTCATCTTTTAACAGCTTTAATATGGAATATTTATGTAATGTAAAATCCCTGTGTGAAGCAGACAAGTCAATATCTTTTAGAACATTTACAGACCTTTACAACCTTCATCACAATGGAATTTAAGAATGTGTCCATCACTCAAGAGAGAAACCCCCTACCAATTTACAGTCCCTCCCCCTTCCCACTCCAAGCTTTAGGCAACTACTAATCTACTTTCTGTGTCCATAATATTTGCTTTTTCTGAACATTTTATAGACATGAAATTACATGTACAATATGCATTCATTTCATGACTGTCTCCTTGTCCTGAGCAAAGTGCTTTTGCAGTGCATCCAAGCTGTAACTTGTGTCCGGAATTCATATGTGTGGAATGGTGTTCTTCTGCATGGACAGACCTCATTTGCTTTATCCAGGAAGGCCCCATGGACCCAAGCAAATGTTTGTCTTCAGGAATAAAATTATTATGAACATTCATGCAAATTCCTTGTGAGGACATGCTTTGATGCCCCCAGATGGATACCTAGCAGCAAGGGGATAAGTTGCCTTTCTTTTACTTCTGTGCCTTTCATACACGTTTCTGTTAACACACACACACACACGTACACACACACACACTTTCTATTAATCTCATTGGGCTGTGTGCATAATTACAGAAGGCAGCGTGGCTCTGCGGATTAGCTTCAGCTGTGACTAAAGCAAAAGTACTCCTGAGTTCTCTGAACTCTGTTCCCAGACTCCCTCTTCATGATGGAAGCACCCATTCTCACAGCTGTGGAAAGCGCTGCTGCTGAGACTCATTGGCCATGTCCTTCCCCAGCAACTGTCCTTTCCCAGGCATTGCTTTGCACAGGGTGTATTCCTTTCCTCAGAGCAATCAGAATCCAAGGACAGAGCGGTGTGTGAGTACCAAGGCGTAGGCTCTTCTCTCTGTTCAGGACATCACTTCCAGATGTTGCAGCTTCGCAGCATCCTGTAGCACAGACTGAGGCACTGATGTAAGTACACACTAGTCTGCATTCTCCTCGTCCTGTCCTGGCTGGGTTACTGCTGAAAGCATCCCCCATAAGCCTTCTGCAAGCAAGTCTCAGCCTCAGAGTCTGTCTCATGGAGTACATGGCCTGCTTGTGACAGACATGTCGTTGTTCACCAGCCCCAGGAAGTGAATTCCAGGAAAGAAGCCAACTGTCAAGGAGATAATGACCTTCAATACTCCTTCCTTCCATGGACTGTTCTATCCCATTTTGCAATAACTGCCATTACTGGATCATTGAGGCTGAGATAAGGTCAACTTAACCTCCTTCCTGTCTTCTCCTCCTCCATCACTTTGCTCCTTTTTCCTTCTCTCCCCTCCCCTTTCTCCTGTGACCTTTTCCTTCCTTCCTTTAACAATTATTTGTTGTACTTTACTAATACTTCATGAGCGATACTATCCACAAAGACTCCAATGATAAAGGAAAGGAGCATGCCCCCGCCTTCAGCAAAACTTACAGTCCAGCAGTAGCCAGTCTTCGGAATTGTAAGGCTCCCGCGACCGGCTGCTCTTCACACTCGGACATCTCCTTCACCTCCCTGGTTTCTCTGTGGCCGCTCACCACCAACCTCACCTTAATGTGCAGTGTCTCAAGCTACAGTAAGCAGGAGGACGACCTTGTGGGGCTTCCTTTTGCTCTGAGGCTTCTGTGCTCTGCATCCCATTTGCATATCCTTTTCACCAGCGTCTGACTCACTCTTAGCACTAACGCAGAGAAGCCTTGTCTGACCGGCTCCAAACATCAGTACCACCACTGAGCCACATGCCCATTGGCAGGTGGGTGCTAAGAGGCATCACAGCGATTAGGCCAGGCTCCTTGCCTGAGCCGTGCAGGGAAATCTTTCCTAAGACACAGCGGGTTCACACGCAGGAAGCCGGTCCTGCGTTCTTCCAACTGTAGGATATGCGTGAGCGAGTCCCAAAGCATATGGCTGTCCTCCCAGGAATTAGGAGACTGTAAAGCAAAAAGTCCTTACTTCTGCTAAAACAGGGACAGGGATTTCTCTATCTTTCTATGAATCCCCCCATCACCCTTTAATTCCACACTCAGTAATTCTTCACTCCATGGTGCTCTGCTGTAACAAACTGCCCCAAACTTAGTGATTTAATACAGCTATAACTATGTATAAAAAATGGATAGATTGAACAGATTAGATTAATAGACAGATAGATGATAGGTGATAGATGATAGATAATTTGTGGAGAAGGAGGAAGTCAATAGTCTCAATATGTGTCTCTGGGCTGTATTTTTTCTGGAAACCTGAAAGGGAGATTTGCTTCCTTGCTTTTCCATCTTCTAGAGGCTGCTGGCCCTGCATTACTCTGCTTTCTTCCCTACCTTTAAATCCAGCAGCATAACATCTTCAGAATCCTCCCCATCTTTTCTCTCCCTGTGTTTCTCCTTACCCTTTTCTCTCTCTCTCTCTCTCTCTCTCTCTCTCTCTCTCTCTCTCTCTCTCTCTCTCCTCTGTTCTCATTATCTCATCTATCTTTACTCTTGCACAGATCCCTGTGACTATCTTCAGTCACTCAGGTATTCCAGAAACTGGAGATTCTTAATTCAGCGTCATCTGCAATTCTTTTTCACCATGGGACATAACATATGCATATGCCTTGGAGATCTGGACACAGACCTGTCAGGAGATCTTTATTCTATACCTCAGCCATGAATGTTTGTCTCTGGAGCCACTAGACCCATTCATCCTGCTTTGACCATCAAGAGCTTTAAACTCCTCTGCTCTGCTGCCCTGACCTGTTGAGCAGTGACAGGAACTGGTCATGGAATGACCATTGTGTGTTTTTTGGCTTCTGTTTTCCTGCCTTATTGTTGATGGTATCATTATTGCATGCTTCCTTCTGTCACTCCCTCTAGGAGATCTGGCCATGTGTGTTTTAGATGTTGTGTATGTGAAGAGTGGCTTTCTCTAGCAATCAGAACTATTATACGAGATTACTAAGCAGACCTAGCTTGTTCTATCATTCTGTTACAGCACTGGTAGTACTATAATGCTTTATGGTCCATTTGCATTTGCCTAGGGAGACAGGTTTAATTTTTAACTGTGATCATTCTATGGATGTGTGGATTTTAGCAAGTGAGCTATCTTTTCGCTGCCTTAGTTCTCCACATCTGTGAAATGGGGGCTGTTCATAGCTTCCTGGTACATTTCTTACACAATACAACTGAAGTAACAGTTGGAATGCCCTTTGCAGGGTAGGTTATAAGGAGTAGATAAATTATATATCAACATTGTTGTGTATACATAACAAAAAACATGACAAAATATGCTGGAAATGTGAGATGAAACAAGACTAGCAAAGCCCTGAATGGACAGGATAAGGAGCTGATGCAGTGCGTGGAAGTAAACTTTTGAGCTTTTTCTCAAGCAGCCCCATCACACCATGGCAACTGCCTTGTTCTGAAGAACCTTCCCTTTCTTGCCTCAAACTCTTTCTCAACTTCTGCTTTTTAGCAAAAGTCTTTGGTGAACATTTGGAAGATCAGCAGCCAATCTCACTGAAGCCACAATTTAATGTCTCTGCTTTTTCTTTTTCTCAATACAGTCTGCAGGATGCCCTGACCATTTTCTTCTCTCAGTCATACTGGACAGTTTGACCTAAGTATTTCCTAGGTTTTCCAGCCAAACTAATAGCTCCTAGCCCTGTCGGAGCCCCCTTATCTTGAAAATGAGTCAATTAAATGTACACTCAGGTGCTAGCACAGTATTTACTTATTTATTCATCGGTGTCATCAAATATTAACTACAAAGAATTCCGCCAGCCTGTACCCCATTGCCTAACTCTTCTTACCACAAACTCCACTTCCTAGAGTTTAAAATCTGGGACAATAACCTAGGGATTTTCACAGGATCCTGGTTCCTTGCATCTGTGCTCCCGTCATAGCTCCAACCTCAACACAATCCGTTCGCAAGTCAAAACAAGACCTCAGCAGCTGCCAACTTCTCTTGGCGTCTGAAGAGTCAAGCTGTGTTCTGATGTTTGCTTCATAAATTGGAAATAATAAAGATTCTGGAATCAGGGCTTAAGGGGCAATTTTGTCGATGATACATGATACAGAACAGAAGCTGTTGGTTTGCTTTTTCAGTCACACGGTGCTTCCCTGGTGAGGCCACTGAGCAGAAAGGTGTGGGACATTAGTGAAGGTCTGTAAAAGGCCACTAATCATGTACCTTCTAAATCAAATAGATGTTTTCCATAGCTATTTATACACAGATTTTTCCATAACTATTCAACCCCAGATGGCCAAAATTCCAGGAGTCATCAAGGACAACATGATCTTTAAAAAATAATAATTTCTCCCTGATGCCAAATTACACAGATAAGTTGCATGGGGCCAAACCAAAAGCAATTACTCTGATAAGTTTTGGAGTAAAAAGTTACTTGGTCATTGCCAGAGACACAATCTGAGTTAGAGAAGTACCCAAGAAAATGCCCAAGGCCACATAGATACCCCAGAACTGAGATTGATTCCTGATCCAGTCCTCCTTTCCTACTTACTTGGCTATTACTTCCAGAGGAGATCACGCATTTCTGATTTTGAAGACCCTTAACCTGGACCTGCTTCTCTATTTCATAAGGACCCATTTTGCTCCTTTCCACAGCCAAGCTTACCCAAATGATAGTCAGACTCCTAACTCTATTCTTCAGTCATTGTCAAGTCTTATAATCTGATTTCCATGGTTTCCCACCCTTATGAAAATTAGTCTCAAAAGGCCTCCAAATAGTTCCTTTTTGACACCTCAGGCATATCATCATCTCTATAATTCAGAACTAGAAACCAGAAAAATGAGCTGTACTTTCACTTTTTCCCACTCAAAAAAAGAAAAAAATGTGCATCAGTTCTTAGAAGCCTGTGTTTATTGTTATTTCTGATGGCTCCTACCTTCCATCCTTCTTTAAAACAAAATGAAAAAGCACAGTAGAAAACCATGGATAAAAGCAGAATGTAAGTTAGAGGTAAAATTTAAATTGGAAGAAGCAAGAAATTTATACAGGCAACTTTCCTTGGCTAACCTATCTACCACCACCACACCTACACGGATAATTTCTCAGTAGCAGAGAGCACTTCTTAGCTGCAACCCCTAATCGGTCACTTCGAA
>RJWT010041277.1:0-12352 GCA_004365215.1 Cuniculus paca
CAACCATGACCATCCACATTGTCATCTGCACTGTCCCTAATAATGGCCCTGAGCCAATTATTCTGCTAAGCACCTTCTATGCATTTTCTCAGTGAATTCTTACCCAGTGCAATGAGATGGGTCCTATTTTAATACCCATTTTAGCTATCAGAAAACTGAAGTACACAGCTCATAAATAACTTTTTAACAGAACCAATAGTAGCCCATCTAGTCTTTACTATATAAATAAATTCTCTTCTAGGGCCACCATTTCCATTTCACTGAATAGAAACCTGGATATGAACACTGTCACACTTGGGCTGAGGAAAGAGAGGCCCTGGCCTGACTCTGCCCTGGTTTAAGTAGGACCCACATATCACAAAAACATATCAGCAAGAAATGCACTGAGGGACTCTTGGGTGCTACTGTTGCAGGGCTGGCCCTGAGAGCCAACACAGTCTGGCTCCTGACTCAGCAGCCACATATCAAACTAATGGCATTTATACTCAGAAGACTGGTAACATCTCAGGTCCTGCCTTTGAAAGAAGACTGTGTCCAAATGCTACGAAGACAGACACTGCTTCAGAGCTGGAAGAAGATTTGTGGAACAAAAGTACTTGAGAGGAAAAGGCAAATTCATTAAGTTGTCAAATCTTTCCTCTCCAAGACTGTGACAGCAATAGAAACTTGCATAATGAGGTATCATTTCCCATTTTCTTGGTGTTCATCATATACTGACTTGTGGTTGCAGTGGTATTCATGAGTTAGCCTGATGTTCACAACAGCTGTACATGGAGGTGTTTTGCATTATTTAATATTTGCTATGTTAAATAATTTGTATTCCTTAAAAATCAAATATGTTAATGTTAAGCATTATACTTCAGAAAGGTGATATTCATACCTTACATTGGCAATTAGATGAACAAGTCATACTAGAAATGTTTTATTTTATAGAATTAATAATACTTAATGAACTTTCAAATGTACAACATGTGTGCTTTATTTGACTATTTTCATTTTAAAACAGGATGTCCATTAATTATAATTTATATATCCCCTTAAACTAATAGTTAATTATTTTTAAGTTAAACAAAAGTAACTTAAAATACACATAAAATTTCCCAATTTACCATTTTTAAGTGTACAGTTCAGTGGCATCAAGTACATTCATCCTATTGTGCAACCCTTACAATCACCTATCTCCAGAACTGTTTTAATTTCATTTCCCTGATGATGTGATGATTTAGCATATATTCATGTGCTTGTTGGCTATTTGCATATCTTCTTTGAAAAAACTGTCAATTCAAGTCATTTTCCCGTTTTTTAAATCAGCTTATTCGATGTTGCTGTTGTTGTTGGAAGAGGAGAGAAGTCTTTGTTCTATTTTAAAGTAATGCTTATATATGGTCCAACTTTATTTCCAGGTTTGCTATAGTCTAACTTCATTCTTTTGCATGTGGATGTGCAGTTCTCTCATCAACATTCATTGAAAAGACTATCTTTTCTCCATCATGCAGTCTTGGCACCCTTGTCAAAAATCATTTGACTATCTATGTGTGAGATTATTTGGAGGGATTTCTAGTCTCTCTCCATCAATCTCTATGTCTGTCTTTATGCTAAAGCTATGCCATTTTGATCATCACAGCTTTACAATAATGTTTGAAATCAGGAAATACAAGACTGTCAACTTTGTTCTTTTTCAAGATTGTTTTGGCTATTTGGAATTTGCTGCCATTCCATATGAATTTTAGGATGCATTTATCTTTTGCTGCAAAGAGGACCAGTGGAATCAGGCATTGTGGTGCAAGCCTCTAATCCTTGCACGCTGTTAGGGTAAGGTGGGAGGATCTCAAGTTTGAGCCTAGCCAGGGCAATTTAGCAAATTAGCAAGACTCTTTCTTGATAAATAAATAAACAAATATGTAAATAAGGGGTAGGGATATAGTTCAGTATGAAGGTCCTGGTTCAATCCATAGTAACACACACACACATGCACACACACACACACACACACATACACTCACACAAATAAAATAAAAATTAAAAATGACAAAGATCACCATTGAGACAGGAAAGTCATTAATTCTGTAGATATCTTTGGGTAAAATTGGCATCTGAACAGTATTACCTTCAATTACCTTCAATGAATAAAGGATGTCTTTCCATTTATTTGTTTCTTCTTTCATTTCTTCTAGAACTATTTTATCATTTTTGGCACATGGGTCTTTAACTTTCTTGGCTAAGTTTATTTCTAAGTACTTTTTCTTCTTGATGCTATGATAATTGAAATATTTTCCTTTATTTCCTTTTCAGATGTTCTTTGTTAGTGTGTAGAAATGCAAATAGTTCCTGTGTTGATTTATACTTTTCAACTTCGCTGAATTCATTTATTAGTTCTAACAGTTGATTTTTGGAGTTTTTAGGGCTTTCTACAATAAGATCATGTCATCTGTGAATACAGATAATTTTACTTCTTCCTTTCCAATTTGGATGCATTTTATTTCTTTTTCTTGACTAATTCCTCTGGCTTTAATTGTTAATTTTATAGAAGACGCATAACATTTTGAGAACATATATAAAATATCTTTACTAACATTTACTTCAATATACACTTATTAATATACCCTTCCATCCAATATACCCTTCTTCCCACCCAGAACATTCAAATGTTCTATAGTTGAATAAAATGTATTTTGTTTTTTAATTCTTTAAAATATTATTTTCAACAGAATATAAATTGTATAGAAAAAATTCATGATACTGCTGAAAACAAGAAAAATAAATTTTATAGAATATACATAATAAATTGTGGATTATCTATATTTTGCTTATTTTCTCAGGCATTGCAGACCCACCAATAGAATACCTAGGCATGGGACAATAATAATTACATTCAACTATCTTTGATACATTTTGAATGTATATTTGACAAGGCAATGTCTAAAGGATACATAGTTTAACCCTTTGTAAGTTTTCCTTTATAACTTTTAAATATTTAAGCATATTTAAATTATATCAAGACTATCAGAAATAGGCAACCTGGCCTAGTCTGCCCTTCATCCTCTCCCTTCCCAGATGTGAGGGGCAAGCTTGGATTGGAACACAAGTTATACTCTGATGAAATAACCACTCCTTGCTTTGAAGCAAGAATCTTTACATATTGCAACCCATTCTATACACTCCACTGCATGAAGCCCTCAGTAGCTGCCATTTGAACTTGGAATAAAGTTCATAATATGGAAACCCCTGCATGTTCTAACCCTTCCTCCCATCCATATTCAGTTTATACTGTTTCCCTCTTTACTCTGACCACATTGGCTTTTTTTCTAATTCTTTCAACATATCCCCTCCTGCCTTGAGACCACTGCATATCTGGTTCCCTCTCCCAGTGCTATTCTTCTCTTTACCCTCTTCTTTGTCTAATTAACCCTTGCCCATCAACCAGATTCACCTCCCTGGTTACTTTCTCCAGGAATCCTCCTTTGAATCTCTGGACTTGATAGATTTCAAGCAGCAATAATTAGTCTGATGGTCATAAATAAAAGCTAAGTGAATATTTTCTATCCAACAGTCAAAGAAGTAAGCACTTCATATGTATTAACTCTTTGAATTCTCACAACAGCCTGCCTTCTAGCTTTATAAATAATTAAGACAAAATTTATACAAGTTGCCCGTGGTCACATTGTTAATTAGAGGTAACTCCATGATTTTCACCAAGACTGTATAGTCCCTGGATCTGCAGATTTAGCTACAACACCATTCTGATTTCCTCTGATTAGGATCCTCATTCACCCATCCTATGTGTTCTTTAAGGCACTGTGAAGTGCTGGGGGTGTGCATGGCAGCCAGCAGCAAGATAATTAAGAGTCTGGCGCTCAACGAACTTTGTTCTAGATGCAGAGAGAGACCACGAAAAATAAACAGAATGTTCCTGTGGTATAACTGCACAGGTTCTAAGATAGCAACTAGAGAACGCATATCATTGACTGGATGGACACAGATGTCCTCTCAAAAGACAAAGCCCTTTGATCTGAGTCCTGAAAGACAGGGAGCACAGAGAGAGCTAATTTGCCCTGGCAACAGAGGTCCTACATTTTAGCTGGAATAAGGACTATATTCTCCTCCCTACTTCACTTTTTAATTAGACACAGCCATGTGACTAAACTCTGGCTAAATAGGCTCCAGTTATGATTGGAATTGGCATAAGAAACTTCCAGAAAGTCTCTTGAAGGGCAGTTAGGGAAGTGAGAATGCTTTCTTCCTCCCCATCATCCTTCCTGCAGGAAAGAAGTAGCCTTAGCAACAGGTTTGGACCATGACATGAACATAAGATGTCACATGCCAGAAAAGTAGACAGGAAGGGGTCTGAGTCCCTGGTACTGGAGTACGGTGCCAGATCTACACTGACCACCTCAAATTGAGTGGAACATACTCCCTCCAGTGGCGTCACTGCTCTTCTTTATTTGTCTGAAAATTTAATGCTGCTCCTTGTGAAGTGTAGATGACAAGCTTCATGTACAAGCTTTTGGTCACAGTGGTGACTAATAAAACACCCTCAGGAAGTCATTACAACCCTTTTGGTTGCATCCAACTCCCGATCACAAAAACTGGCCGCTTTCCCCTTCTCTCACACATGTCTTTCGAAGGCGAGGGGAAGGTGTTTGGCAGACTGGAAGAACTACTTGCTTGATCAGATGGCATCTTCCTACCTGACAAAGTTAAAAAGAGCCACTGTGCAGATCTCTGAGAAACAGCTGTGTGACACATTAGTGCTTTCACAAACACATTCAATGCTCAGATAAAGCTTTTGATGTCCCTGATCTTTGCACTTCCAAATGGTGGCTGAACAAACAGAAATCGGTCTTCTTTGAAACTCTTCAAAGCAGTGATATTGCCTAAATCAGTTTGTTGATTGTTCTCTGACTTCCAAAGGTCAGGGGAAGCTTTCTGTTGGTTCATCTTTCTGGAGACACTTTCACAATCTTTCCTAGGCATCTTTATTTTTTACAGGGAATTTAAAACTATAATTTATCTGTTTGATAGACAAGTTTCAATACCCCCATAGAGATCTGGATGACTTTTTTAAGGAGCAATAATGATTATTTTCAAAACAGTTATATAAACATCTTATTAGGAAATGGTAAATAGAACTTACCATCATGGCAGTAAATGATTAAGAGGAGGAACTGTTTCTCCTACCAACATATTTAAAGCTCATGAAGCCACACATGTGTCACAGTCATTATGTCAGGATATTCTGAGATTGTTACCCTATCATTTGTGTGAACTAGAGTTTGGTCATGTGGAGGAGGAATATAATTAAAACCTGTTTTTCAACCATTTTAAACTAAGTAATCATCCCTTGGGGATGATGCTCGCTATGTAGAAAATACCATGAAAACGATCTTGTGAGATGATGAGCTAAGAAGCTAAAGCTTTGGGGTCTTCTTTGTCATTATGACCCTCTTAATCAAGGCTATAAGTGACCAAAACACATTTAAATGACCTTCAGCAAAAAGAAATGAAATGGAAAACTACTGAGTTATCACAGTGACTCAAGGTTTTGGACATAGCAAGGTTTCAGGAATTGAGCCAGCAACTGATGCCTGTTTAGACATGCTTCCCAACCTTCTTCACCTCCAAATATTACATAAACTGTATTTCTATGGCCCATGGGGATAAAATAATGAGGCTGCTCTGTGCAATTGAAAGTGCCTTCCTCCCTGGCATACTGATCAGCCACCCAGACAAAGCCTTTTCTTTATTCTCCTAGTTCCTAAGCTCTTAGGAGACAGTCGTGGCCACTATTTATTGAGCTCCATCCTGAATATGGAAAGCACTGGTCTAAGCAATGTTCTGACTGTGTGTGCATTTCATTCCTTCATCAAATCCTCACAACATCCTCTATGTCCAATAATATATTTTCTCAATTTATAGACAAGAAAACCTAGTAGTTAAGGGCTAAGCAACTTGCCTGAGGTCCTAGGATCCATGGTGGAAGCACAGTTGAATCCAGTTTGGCTCCAGTTTGCCCTGACCCCTCAACCATAGTGACCCAGGCAGTAAAATCTTCTACACAGTAAAGTAACCTGATTGGCTGAACTTGAATTAGGTGCCCAGGTTAAGCCAATCAGTAATGAAAAGTGGGTGAGACTGTCTTTCTGCAGAATTGGCTCTGCTACTTCAGACAAGTCACGAAACCTCTCAGTACTTCTACTTGTCCGGAAAATATAATTTACCATTACTCACAGGACTATTGCAAAGATTAGGTGGAGAAGAAAAATCTATGAAAAGTCCTAAGAACAATACCTGGTACCAATTAAATTCTATTTGTATCTATTGAATTAATACTTGTTGCATGTATTGGAATAATCTGTTTATTATCTACATCTGCACCAGACTATGGAATCCTTGAAGCCAGGGACTTTGACTTTCCATCTCATATCCAGAGCCCCACACAAGGCAAGAGCACTCTGCATTGTCATTGAAAGATGCTCTCTCCTACTCACTTTCCAGTTTGATGCGGCCACAGGATTTGTAGATGGGAACCAACTGAATTGAGAAGAAGCTCAAATAGGAGCAGACTGGAGATGGAGGCTCAAAGGGAGAGATGTTCTAGAGCTGTAACACTGTGCAGTAGAGATACATGGCATCAGCTGCCACGTACAGCTAAGCAGGTCATCAGGTCACACAAGACTGGCCCCAGGATCACATCCTTCCACAGACAAATGATGAGCTTGGCTCATGGTCGCATGCTACCCATTTCTGGCCTTGTGTATGTTTGTTTCAGCATTCCCTTCTGTAAAGCAGCACTAATGCTATCCACCTTGTTCTGGGGAATATGTGAGGAAACACTTTACAAGAACTTTGAGCATGTCCTCAATCAGCAGAGAATGTTAGTTCTTTTTAGCACAATCATCACCAACCCAACTACTCTTGTACATAGAGCTGGAAAATGCCACACTCATTTTCTTTCTTGTGTAAGGAATTCATGTATTTAGTTTTGCTCTTATTTAGAGTTCTGATGGGAACTATATGTTTTCAGGTTGTATGTTGGAAGGTTCCAGCCCTTTTCTCTTGGCTTCTGTGTGTCCTTAGACTCACATGTGGCAATATAACTTCTTGATCTTTGAAGGACAGCATTCCTAAGGACAGCAGCATTCTCAGATTCAAGTTCTCTGAAATCCCAGCATCTGGGTATTCACAGTCTGTATTCCCAGGACTGTGTGAGGACATTGTTTACAATTGCAGAACTCATTTAAATGGAGATGAACTTGATTTTGTTGTTGTTGTTAGAAATAAATGAATAAATACGAACAAGAAAATCAAATACAGGTGCAGTGGGACTATCCTCAGTGTAGTAAAGGTCTCTCCCTTTAGCTTTCTAAACTTTTAGGCTGAGGTTGTGCCTCAGAAAGACTTAAAATGCTTTGGTTTCATATATGGAAAGAAGCCCTCTGGATGAATTACTGGCTGCCCTACACTAGGAGCCTAGCTGTAAGAACCATCAGCTATAAAAAGAGAGGTAATTACAAGGAGAACTTCATGGCCTAAAATGAGGGAATTACGCTGATTCACAGTAAGGGAGGTAAGCAAGAGGCCACGTTCAGTGGCTGCAGCTCTCTCTCTGGCAAGGACATAGGAGTATAGTCTCATGCCATTTGCAGGGTTGGGGTTTATGTGGGAACCAGGAGCCCCGTAGTGTTTGGGTTCATTAGCCTTGGGGATTACTGCACACAGGAACTCTTTAACTATGTGACAAGGGAAGGTGGTGGGATCAGCTGGCAAGATACTGCAGAACCTGTCATTCTACACAGTTTGGATCTTGGTGAAACTCCAGTCAGTTTGCCCGGGGCTGGCTCCTTGATTCCTCTGGATTGATAAGTAGACCTCATGTTATAAACTCTGACTCGGTGCTATTACCCACTCCAAATGATTCTGTGATCAGTTACACCTTAAAGCATGCTGATCTAAGAAACACATGATTTCCAAAAAGCTGCATGAGTTTGTCATTCAGAAGTAGTTGAAAACAAAATTTTGCTTTGTCCAAAAAAGGTCATTCTTAACCAGAAACCTAATTCCTAATCCATCCTGCAACCCCTACAGTATTCTGAGGACAAGTAGGTATATGGATGTTCTATTTTTATGTTTCCAGTATCTATAGCTTCTTTCTTATAACACTTTCAGATTCATTCATTTTTGTAAAATACCTACTTCACTATGCTAGCACAGTACGAAATTCTACTGTTCTGAACTTCTTTGTGCCCATCTGGCAATTAAGGTAAATTATATGACCTGCTACTGAATGACAGCCTCATCACAGGTTAATATAAATTAATGCATGTCTGCCTTTGGTCTTCAGTTTTTTTATCAACATTCAGCCTATGAGTTTTTAGCCTTCAAATACTTTAAAGTTAGCAATGTTTATGAGGCATTTCCACCTGTGTTCTCCCAGGGCAGTGTGCAAATGAGGGGCAGACACTGTTTTGGAAATCAACAGGATGCAGTGGCAAAAGGCAGGGTTTTTGGAGCCAGCTTCATTATAGAGTTTGATTCTTGATCTACCATCACTTATGCTGTTGTTCTTGGCATGTTACATCTCCAAATGCATTCTACCTTCTTCTTCGCAAAACTGAGATTAAAATTGCTCCACCTCTTCCTGTGTGTGGCTTATTTTCCTTAACATGGTGATCTTCAGTTCCAGCCATTTTCCTTTAATGACATGATTTCACTTTTCTTTGTGGCATATATTTATATTTATATAGCAATTTCATTCATCAGTTGACCTAGCTACTGTGAATTGCACTGCAATAAAGATAGATATGCATGTATCTTTACAGTATGTTGACATTAATTCTTTTGGGTATAACATGTCAAGCAAAATAATATAATGCAGAAAGACAAATACTGCCTGTTTTCACTCATATTTGAAATCTAGGGAAAGAAAGATAGATGATATGAAAGTAGAAGGGAAACTACTCGAGTAGTATGATCAAAGTATGTTATACACATGTAAAAATATGCCAAAATAAAATACAGTATTCTGTATAACTAATATACACTAATAAAAAACAAACTGCCTGTACCTCATAGGCTCTCTATGAAATATTGGGTAGTATTTAGAACAAGGCCTAGAACATAGTAGTTCTATTTAAGAGATTGTTGTTATTGTTCAGCAAGAGCAATGCATAGAACCTAAATTGGGGAGGCAGCTACCATGGTACCTGGAATTAGGACTTGTGCTTTGGTTCTCACCAAGGCCTTCCAGAACTGAAGTACTTAGAACACTAAAACATTTAGAGATTCTCTTAATTTGCACTGCTTTCACAAAATACTAAAAACTGGATAATTTATATGGAATAGAAATTTATTTCTTACAGTTCTGGAGGCTGGAGAGTCCAAGATCAAGGGCCTTGGCACTGGGACATAATCAGGTCGCTCTCTAATTCCAAGATGATACTTGGTTGCTGCATTCTCCATGACAAAGGCAAAAGAGCAAGAAAGTTGAATGCTTTGTGACGCCTCCTTTGTAGAGTCTCAGTCCCACTCTCTAGGGTTCCATCCTCATCACTTAACACAACCCAAAGCTCCCACTTCATATTATCACATTGGTGATTAAGTTTCAGCATGTGAACTTAGGAGGAAACAAAAAATATTTCAAATCATAGCAGTGATATATTCATGACTTTTCTCCTCTAATCACTCCTCAGGCTTTATCCTGTAATGTGTTTTGGAGAATATTTAGTTATACTTGAGCTATGTTTTGTAGCTTAAGATAGGCAAACTGTCTTAAGATGTTTAAGTATAAATAAGTAGCTAGGAAGCAAAATGTGTGATTACCCTAGGTAAAATTTGTGGGATGTGTTAAACCTAAAATAGGTACAGTGGTTAGCAAGTAAAGAAACTTTATGTTAAGTCCAGATAGAGAAGGAAGGAAAGACCAAGGAACACCTAATACTCATGATATACCCAAGTATTAAATGCTTATAATGTACCAGATAGATAGAAGACTAAATATTAAAAGGCACATAAAACTAAATATTAAGACAGATGTGAGCATTTAATATTCATGCTCTCATAATTGAGCTACCTATTGTCTATATCCTTATACCAGTGATGACGACCCTTTTAGAGATTTCAGCGATACAAAAAGCCCACTATGGCATGTACGCCATGAGTTTGCTACCACTGCCTTATGTTTCACACGTTCTCTGTCCAAGAAACATAAATAGAACTTATGGCTATATGTTATACGGCTAATTAGCAAGCAGTAACCAGGTATTGTCCCTACATCTCTCTATCAGAACAAGTATGCCATGTTGTCCCTATGACAATCTATCTGCAGGACCCTGTGTTAGGGGGGCACCAAGATTGCCCTCGTGTTCAAACATTTCCAAGAAGGATTCACAGAAATCAGAAAAGCATTTATATTCATGGTTATAGTTTATTAAAGCAAAAGGAGACAGACTAAGCTCAGCAAAGGAAAAACTTGCAGAGTACGAGTGACCCTGTTATGGTTTATATCTGTATGCTTGTGCACTCATTGGCAGGGCTTTGGGGAGGTGACTGGGTCCAGGGAGTGTGACACTCATCAGTGGATCAGTCCACTGAGTTTATAACTGACTTGCTGTTAGGAGGTGGGATCTGGTCAGGAGAGATGAGTCACTGAGGGTATGCCCTGAAAGGGTTTTTCTTTTTCTTGCTCCTCCCTTTGCCCTCTGCTTCCTGTCTGCCATGCTGTGAGCTTTTCTCCTCTGCTACGCTTGCCCTGCCTAGAGGCCAAACAATTACCGACTGAAAGTTCTACAAACTGTGGACCAAAATAAACTTTTCCTCCTTTAAGTAATGAGTGTCAATTATTGAGTCTCCTTAATGAGAAAGTAATTAAGACAGACCTGGTGCAGGCTTCTAGTTATTCTCTCCCGAAGGAGCAGCACAAACAGCACGTAATTCTCCAGCAATGGTGCGCAGCACCACATACAAAGTATTAGCAACCAGGAGGTTCAACCAGGGTTTGAGATCCAGGGTTTTCACTGGAATTTCACCATGGGAAGTACCTGTGTAACTTACTTTAGCCACAATCAGACCTGAACTCCCCATAGGTGAAAGGAAAATTCCATGGCACAAGGCTCCTGCCTAAATCTCATTGCTAGCAAAAAATGTCTGGTGTGACCCAAGACCCTAAACACACTCTGACTGCTGAGCCAATATTCCATTGGTTCAGAGCCAGCTGGTTCTGTCTTTGAGATGGGAAAGATTGAAATACCCCAAGTCCCCTGAATTAACCCTTTACTGCACAGTGATGTCCCTCCCCCCAACTTGTACCCAATCCTTGTACCCCATCTCTATGCTGTTTCTACTGGCTGTGTGTCACAATAATTTAGCAAACCTTATGATTTGGGCGTTTTAGTTTGCTTGATGAGCCTTTCTGGGATAGCTTGCCTGATGGTGTTTTTGGATGGTGTTTTGGTGTTTCATACACTCGTAACTAATTTCTCTCACCCTATGTTTTGACTTCATCATTTGTTGTAAGTGGATGGAGAGAACTGATGCAATAATCCATTTTTCCTAAGATATGCCACAGAATCAAACAGTACTGATGCTTGCAATGACAATGATTTATTCTCCATAGACCTCTCTTCCTTCATGATTCTTGGCAGCTCCAAGCTAAAATACTTATAACCTGGCAGTCCTAGCTGTGGGAGTGATTTTCTTAGGCTGATTTGCCCAATCAGGCCTATGAGATGGGTCTGTGGCCTGGTCAGGTGACGTCGACATTTGGTGCTCTGTGCTGTAGTTAGTACCAATTGAACTCTTGGGTTAAAAATTAATGAGGACAGCTGGGCGTGGTGGCTCACGCCTGTAATCCCAGCACGCGGGAGACTGAGACAGGAGGATCGTTGTGAGTTCGAGACCAGCCTGGGCTACAAAGTGAGCTCAAGGTCAGCCTGAACGGCATAGTGAAACCCTGTCTCAAAAACAGGGCTGGGGATCTAGCTCAGCGGTCTAAGCGCCTGCCCGGCAAGCGCAAGGGCGTGAGTTCAATCCCCAGTGCCAAAAAAAGAAAAAAAATTAATGAGGACATTTTCACAAAGGAAAATGTTGCCAAAAGAAGAACACATGATTTTGGGCAGGCAAAAACAATGTTCTTATAGGATTCAAGAAATACATGAATATTGGATGGATGGATGGATGGATGGATAAATGAAAGAAAACATTTGATGCCTGAGACAAGGATCTCTATGATGAAAAACTCGCAAAAGAAATAACTTTTAGATGAACAGTAGTAGGAGTTAAGATTGGGTCAGGTGAATTAAGGTTAGAGAAACTTTGCTTATCGTTCACAAACAAGGGACACTGGGCAATTTTGGGG